>CM031236.1:517368569-517448569 GCA_018340775.1 Taxus wallichiana var. yunnanensis | reverse complement strand
TTTTGGACCTTTTTGTCTAACTCAACTCAATTTATAATTAAAACACAAATCCATAAAGGTATTAGGTTGGCTACTTTCTCAAAGATACACTAATATTCCATCATTGGGTGAGGAGAGGCGAGAGGCGTGAAGGGGAGGTGGTTGAGAGCAAAAAAAAGAAAGGAATGGTTTAAGCCCGACTGATGTAGGAGCATCATCCAATTGACATCAAACATGGGAATTCCTCACTTGTCATGAATGTAATGAGTGTGTTAGAATGAAATAAGGTCTTGAGAGAGAGAGAGAGTTAGGTGGTCTAGTGGTGTGAAATTCAAATTATGACTTTCCTCCAAAATTTGCATTTCAAATCTTAAGGGCATGTAAGAGGATGAAATGACCTTGCTAAGGTAATGAAAGGATGCTATTAAGTATGTAAAGGTTGCTATGAGTCCTAGTATGAGTTATAAATTGTAAATGAGAGTTTCAATAGCAAACAAGGTGGTAATGTACTTCTAGTGTGTGTGAAAGGGAATACAAAGTGTTATAGAGAGTTAGTTAGGTTAGAAATGGTAGTGGAAAAACTAATAAATGATGATGTATTCGAGATAGAAGAGTTAGTTAGTGAGGGAGAGAGAGGGAGAGATTTCCTCGAGATGGAGAAGAGGAAGACAAGAGAAGGAGAAATTTTTGTAAAAGATATATGAGTAATGGAGAACATGGCCTGTTTTTGGAAGTCATTGTGAACTATTTTGGCATCTTGTGAAGTTGTCTCTATTTATTTTTCATTGATGAAGTTAATCATGCATTAATTATTGTAAGAGGATCTGTGTATGTAGGGATTTCTTGATGGTGTCATGAAATTTCATACCAAGAAACCATTTAGATTGAGAATGCTCAGAATGCAAACTGAGACTATGTGACTTTATTCTCGGTAGGATTTTAGATGAGCTCTTTTGATAACTCGTGGTAAAATATTATTATTGAAAATTTCATGATGTAACACTAGTTTTATAATCATTTCAAAGGTTGATATGAATTACTCTGCCTTGATGAGTAAATTGACAAATACTTGTAAGAAACTATCACCGCACACTTACGCTTTGGGTGACTCTTGATCCTTTATATCATAATTTATGCTAGGTATGCACATTATTTGGGTGATTGATGTTATGTTAGAAGAAAATTAAAATTGATTCATAAGAATTCTGATTTACCCAAGGGATTAGGGCTCAATTTCTTGTGAAGAAGCTTTGGTAGCCTGGTAAAACTACCCTTTGCGTAGTTAGGGAGTTGGAAATTAGAGTCCTTCAAGGTCGCATGCTCCAAAATCCAATTACTGGTGAGATTCTCTTATGTAAAACCTTGAGATGAAGCTTCATAAAAAAATTGGAATCTTGAAACTTTAATCATAAAAAGATATTACAATATTTCATCTTCTTGGGTTACCTGAGGCATGTACAAACAAATTAGACCTAGGGTTTGATTGTTGAGGCTCCAAAACACCATAGTTATCTCTAAAAATTTTAATATATTGTGGAAAAGATCCAATCTTGGAAATTTCAAGTAATTTTGGATTTTCAAGGGTTTTTTAAAATATTTTGTTGACAACGTGGTCTTGAGGGATTAAACACGGTCATACACCTAGTTCAAAGAATGATTTTACAAAATAACTGCTCTTTAGGATTGGAGTTAGGAGATGCAATTTTTAAGGAAGGTCAAATGCCTTAATGGGTGTCAATAAATATTTTCATTTTGTCTTGGAACATCCTTCCCATCGAGTTATATCCTATAGAAGATTGCATTAGACGTAATTAAGGGTTTAGAAGACATGCAAAATAGGAGCTCCAAGAAGTTGTAAAAATATCTCGACCCTTGAAATTTCATAAGAAAGTTGGGGTATGTAAATACAAGTTTGAGAGTTATTAGTACTTTATGGGTAGATCTAGTTCCCCTGGACACCGCTTAAGTAATAAATTGGTCTTAAGAAGACCTATAGGACAACCCAAAAGCTAGTGAGGGAAAAGATGAACTATAATTCCTTTTGAAATCAAACCAATGGTTGGTCTAACACTTTTGAAGAGGTGTAACATGGAATATGTAGTGAGAGAACTAAGGAAAGATAATTAAGCCAAAAATTACTTAGGTTGAGTCAAGAAGCTTGTGAAGAAGAGATCAAAGAGATGATTAGGAAAAGACAAGTAAATGTGAGGTTTCTTAATGAATCACCTATTTAATGATTGAATGCACATTGTGTAGGGTGCTAGGAAAGTTTGATGCAAAAGGAGGATGTTTGGATAAATCCCTTAGGGAAAATAAGTCAGAAAATTACAAGATTAGCCATCTTTATGCATGAATAAATTCCTTATAGTGTAGAGTTTGTAAAGGTTATTGATTAGTCTTCTTAAATAACTTGAAATAATAATGAAAATTTGAAGTTGATTGCATCACCGATAGTGAGGTAAATTTATGATTAGTAGAATCTATTATGTATTATGTATGGTTGGAAATCACTAACTTAATATTATTTCATGAACAGAAGAGAGAGAAGAGGGTGGAGTAGCTAGCGGGAATGTTGACCTCCATGTGGAGGATCCCATACATATTCATTGTACTTAAATTCTTATATGTAATTTAGTTTGTGTTTAATTGTGTTTATATTAACTCTTTACTTTGACAGTGTGTGTAGGATGATGAAATTATCTTGAGTCAGCTTCTACAGAGAAAGAGAGACTCGCTGGGTAGAAGGAAACATGAAAAGGTAACAAACACTTGGCATTGGTTTGACAATTGTATGTTGTTTTATTTAGTTGATATTTCATTTGAAAAGTCATCTCTTTTTTGCAGGTCAGCGTTATCGACGAGAAATTCCCTTCTTCTTTTGCCTTCAGTCTCGATATTATTGGAGATATTGTTGTACGGGAGGTAAGAGAGATTGAGTAGAATATTGGTAGAGATGCAGCTTCCTCACCATTGCGGAGAGAGAGGATGACAAATAGAGGCATAAGGAGAGGGGCATGGGTGATGGCACCGAGGAGATGAGAGAGGAGGCATCCATAATGAAATTTTGGACACATAAGGATGTGTCATGATGGTTTTGGAATCATCTATCTTTTTCTTACTTCAACATAATTCTTGGTTACATATTAAAATAAATCCAAGCCTTTTTTCCCTTTTCTCTCACCATGCTTGCATGTTTACATGCATTCAAATGATTTATACTCTTGTAATAATTATATACACCATGGGGCCCAAAGACTTGCACAGAGGTCTTCTTCACATATCTATGACAACACTTGGAAAATACGGACATATGGCACGTGTGTGTGTGTGTGTGTGTGTGTGTGTGTGTGTGTGTGTGTGTGTGTGTGTGTGTGTGTGTGTGTGTGTGTGTGTGTGTGTGTGTGTGTCGATTTTGAGGCATTATTACAATGCCATTATTTATCATTATAGAGGCTCATAGAAGGGAGTTTTCTTTCAAGTGGTGAATGATTTTTTCAAATCCAAGCAATCTAACTTGAATTTTCAATTGAAAAAGGGATTGAATTCCAAACTTGTTTGATGTGATTTTGAGTGGAACCATGATGAAGAATTGGAGTGTTGAGGATAGACTTCTTGAAGATGTGATGGAGGAGCATCTGGGGTATTCTCAGCAAAATCGAATCCTACATCAACATATTTATAGATTTTAGTTGAATAAAGACTTATGTAATGTCGGGCCACCCTATAAGCATGCCCTAGTATTACAATGCAACTCAAGTCTTACATAAGCCTTTTTTCTTGCAAAAACTACCATGGAGTGTACTGCATTTCTTCCCAAACCTTTTCATGATGCACATTTTGATGCCGTGATACTTTATGAGTCATTATTGCATATCCCATGAGACCATTATCCTTGTAGAGCTTGATCTAATGCACTATATTTCATGGAAAGCTACCTACAAATGAGTTGAGAGGATTAATGGGGATTAAGGGTATGTTGAGGAATCTTTTCAAGGTATCTTTACTTGAAAAGGTATAATTTTCCTCTTGCTTGATGTAGAGTATAAGTTTATAAATAGAAAGGAGCACAAGCATAAAAGACATCAACTCATCTTAAAGATAACCTATTAGAGGCATATATATAATTTATTAACATCCATAAAAATGCATTGGAAATCATGGTTTTGTAGAATTTTGAACGACACATCCCTAGTAAATATGCCCTTTTGTTTAATAGTTTCTCAATACTTAGTTTAAGAGTCATATGTCACGTCTCTCTACCCAATATCAAAATATCCAATATGTAATGCATAAGAGTTTTCATAATGTCAAAGTTGTGATACACAAATAATTCCAAACTTACAAATAATCTTATAAGACATTTAATAAAAGAATGAGATTAAGCATTAAGTGGGATACTATGGAAATTTAGAAAATAATTCCAAACTTACAAATAATCTTATAAGACATTTAATAAAAGAATGAGATTAAGCATTAAGTGGGATACTATGGAAATTTAGAAACATGCCAATGAGGCCTACTTTGTAGTCATTGTAAGCAATTAAATGTTATGTCTTATTCAACTTTGAAGTGTTCTTATAGAGCATTTCATTATCGTAAAAAAATCTTTCCTTTCTATGTTCCAATTTTTAGCATATCCAAATTACTAATCATTTTATTATCTGATTTAAAAATTCTTAAGAAAAACAATGAATAGTAATAATTTAGCTACATTAATGTGTATCTTGATTGAAAAAATATTTCTCGAAAAAAAGTTTCTAATCAAGATATTACAATTTAAAATATATATATATATATATATATATATATATATATATATATATATATATATATATTTATATAGTTTTTTTAATGATCTACTTACTACATCTACTTTCAATAATACATTTACATTGATGCCATCTACCACCACTTAATAAAATTTGTATTAAAAAAACAAATTAATACCAATCCAAAAACAATTAATAACTCAAAATTAACACGTCTTAACATTTTCAAAATAAATATATTTAAAACATCCAAACAAATTCCAATAATTTTTAAAACATTTAGAATTACAAATTATTTAAGAAATTACAACTTTTTCCTCAAACGAGGGAGCCCATACTTCAAGCACTGAATCCTTTTTCTGAATATCATGTTTTTCCCATGCTGATGTTAAATTTAAGTCGATACAGTTCACTTTGCTACAGAGCTTCATTTAAATTTAGTTCAGATATTAAAATTATCTTAAATCACAGGTTATATACATACAGCCGCCATTACTGCAGAAATCGGTGAGCTGTACATCATCAAATGAATTTTATTTGATTTTATATTATATTTTCTTTGTACTAGTAAAAAACAATTAAATTAGTTTTCAAATAATGAATCTTGAAGTAGTAAGTTTTCTAGGTATCAACCAGTGGGAATTATGTTGTTGTTTTATGTTACAGAGATTTGTTCCTTTGTTCTTTGCATCATAGAATTTAATTATCTTAACATGCACATACATTTGTAACAGTAATAAGAAACTGTGCAAATAACCCAAAAACAAAAACCCTTTATTATATTATTGTTGGTAATAGAAATATAGTGAGAAACAGTTATGTGGAATCCTTATAATTTATTGGGTGTATGCACACGATTTGAGTATCCTCATAATTTATTGTGCAGGTTTCATGGATTATTGAGGTTGGGCGAGGTAAGGTTTTTTCCAGTAAGAGGAGGAGCAGTGTAGTTAGTAAGCGCGGAGACAGCGAACCAGCATTGAGCAATGCAGTTTCCCTTGGCACAGTATGAAGTTGTGCTTCCGCACCAGTTGAACTTGCTGCAGCATCGTCCGCTGTTGCAGAACAGGTTTTCACTGGGACTGCATGTCGGATCCGCCATTACAATCTCCATCTCCTTCGCCACAAATATTAACACAATTACTAACAGTACTGTACTCACGCTGAACTTGTTTCCAGCCATCTTCTCTTCTGCACCTGACAAAACAACCAAACCCACTTAACATATATATGTCTGCATTCAAATTGAAAACAAAAACTAGAAGCCCTAAATTATTTATACCGAGAGCTCTGCTTGAATGTTGCTCGTAGTATTAATTAGGTCGTGGCCATGAAATATATTTAAACTACTCAAAACAGTTGGGTGGTTATTTTTTTTTTATACAAACTCATAACTAATTTTTATTTGATTTTAATTTTTTAATTTTTGTAACAATTAATTTTTACTGTTATATTAAATGGGTTGTAGTTTAATGACGTGTATGATAGTGTTAAAAGTGACATCTAACCATTCACTAAGGGGTACTAAGGGATACTAAGGGATACCATTTGAAAAGACTTTGCATAGATTATTTATTATAAATATATATGAATAATATTATAATTATGTTTTTTATCCATTCTCGTAATAAAAATAATAAATTACACTAGCCATTTTTATTTGTTTTTGAAAAAGCCTATTCTTCTTTGAAAAAATAAGACTTTGTGAATTATTTCTATCACACTTCACAAAGAAAATTATAGATAAACTCAAAAACTAAATTCATTATTCAAAATTTCATGGAATGAAGGGCCCTTGGTCTATTGGTGTTGATGTATGGCTTTCAATGAGCCCACCAAGGATCAAGTCTTGCTAAGTATAAGGTTGGGAGACGCCTGACACGGAGAGTCAAATGGTTAAAACCAGGATCGTGGCTTGGGTGATTTTGACGGCATGGATGCCCCTTACTCGTAGCTGCTTAGTTGAAAGTGACCACTGGTTTAGTTTATTCGCTTACTTTGCATTGTTGAATCTATATGTTCCCTTAAGAACTAAGGCAGAGAGTCGCTCAATAAAAAACCATTATAGATAAAATTCGATATTGGCTCCTTAAAAATAAATAAGCTTTAATAAATAATCCATAACCAACCTTTAATAAAATAAACAAATGTGAGACGATCTATATTATCTCCAAGCTCAACTTAAATTGTGAAGTAGCCACAAAATTAAAACGAATAATATAAATAATAAAGTTTCCATATAAAATTATAATGATGGACAATGTAGACTAACCTTGACTTTAGAGTCCATTATTGAAATATATCTTTGGGATTTTTGTTTATATTATTTTTAAAAAGTAGTATATAATTATTCATTAAAAAAACTAGTGGTATGGAAATAGACCATCAAACATCATGTTAGCTCGTAGGTGTAGGAGAAGCTTACAAAAATATCACTACAAATTTTAAAAACACATAGTTATTTAAGCGGAAAGCATGAAGAGAGTAGGAGGAGGGTCTCTGTCATCCGGCTTGCCCGAACCACCATCTAACAAGTCAAGCCCCTTGAGGATGAGTTTCTAACTAATGGCTATGTGCTATGTAGCTTCAATGACATTTTCTTGTTCTAGGCCCCGGGTTAGAGAAATGGACAGGGCCAACTGAGAGACCTTGTATGTAGATCATTAAAGCGGAGCCCAATTGTTGCATTTTGATGACTGTAAGCACCACCCCCTATACTGAGGTTGTGCAGGAGAGAAGTGGTGAAGAAGAGAGCCCCACATTGAGCTTCTACGAGACCAATGTCAAGACCTACTATGGCGGTGCTCCTACCTCTTAACGAGGGATCACGAGAAGCATATAAGGTAGGACCTACATAATGGTATAAATAACACTTCCCAATGATCAAGAAGGTTATTGTAACACCCACAATTTTGACATTCAAAACCACATTAAACCTTAAATAATTATCTAGAAAGTTGTGGCAATTTTTTTGTTTTAAAAGGTCGTAAGGGTATTAAACCCTATAATATGTTTAATTAATTCCTTCCAAAAATTTTCTACATTACAATGGATGGATTAGGTCTAGATTAATAATTAAATATTCTTAATCCATTTCTAATGTCAATTTAATTACAATCCACTAGAAAAGTGTCCATTAATTCTTTTACTTGATTAAATAGTTTTCCCCTTCTTAAGATAACATTCAAACCCACATTTATTAAACCCTTATCTTTAGTTTCCTTAGTCCCTTAAATTATTATCCTTGATGACCATTAAAACATTTACTAAAACATACTAGGAGAGTTACACTTCTAACTTAATACACTAGGGCACTAAGTGGCCCCATTCATCCATTTTCACATACGCTTAAATTATTTAAATGCCCATTATATATATATATATATATATATATATATATATATTCTCACCTAACAATTGTAAGATTGATTCCTAACCCTTGGATTAAATCAATTGTGGCCACTAGATCCTAGAGATCCAAGCTAACCCTAACTATCCTTATGAAATTTTATTTAACCTTTTTCTTTGCCCTAGCCTCCTCATTTGGTCTCTTTTCTTTTCTTTGATTTTCAGGTTGGAGGAGTGGAAGCCATGAAAGTGAGGAGGGAAGAAACCATGGAGGGATTCATTTGGATGCAGTTTAGTTTAGTTTATGGATTTGTTATATCAATGTCTTCTAATTGTCGATTGTAGAGATTTTACCCTAAATCTAGAGTAGTTATTTAGTTATTTCCATTCTTGAGTTCTTTATTTGGGAAAAACCCTCTTTCCAATTAATCTATGAGATTTAATACATTTAAATGCTCATTCAAAGATTTACATACTTCAACAATGAGTTTGTTCCCATATAATTTGTTGGTAGTTTTCCTTTTTATATTTTATAGGCTCAAATTTTAGTTAAATCAAGTTAAAATTTGCGCATTCGTAATTTTTTTAATTTTTCCACCAACAGTGATGAAACCGTTGCCCAAAGCTAGCCAACAATCCTGCGACCGCACCCTACCTGAGTGATGATTCATAAACTGCCACCTTGCCTGGGTGGCGGTTCAAAGACCACCGATCTGATTAGGATGGTGGTTTAGAGACCACCTCTCTACACATGGCGGCGGTCCTGTTCTTTGAAAACAAAACCATCAATTCTTCAATTTTTCCAAAAACATATTTTACTAGAGTGATTTACAGTTTATCCTTAGCTTAAATTTATGTTCCTAAAGTATCTAGTTGAAAAGTTAAACCATTCATTCATTCCATGTCTTAAATTATTAAATTCGAAGGTTTTCTATTTCAATAGTAACAAGAAAACAACTACAAGAATATTTTCCCAAAAAAAAAAAATTCAAACTTAAATGAAGAAATGGAACTTAATCTATTTCTAAGTATCATTGTTTTTCGCTCCACAACAAGATTGTAATTTTTCAATAAGTAACTCATTATAATTTAGTGCATCCTTCCATTTCAACTACAACCATTTATTCAAGGAAAGCACAAAAAACTATTATACATTTAAGATTTACTAAGAATACATTCTCAATGATTTACAACTTCCAAGTTTTCCCTTCATTCTTACAATAATGCAACTTCTACAAATAACAATGAACTTTCTTTTTCTTTGAGCATATCTCATTCCTTACAATGCAAAGAGATTTCTTTCCAAAAATACATTACATCTTAATAAATGAAATATACAATACAACTTTTCTTTTAAATGCAAGAATACTAGTCTTCCACCTTAAGTGGGAATTACATGAAAGGTTTCTACAATGAAGGATTTATTTTTGACTTCAACAAATGTTCAAGTCCCAAATCTTCAACAAGAGCTCCACCATTTCTTCACTTCAATCACAACAACAAAAATGGGGGAGAGACAACACTCTCCACCCAACCAATAATCCAATGAGGAGAAGAAGCTATCCTCCTCATTGCCCCCGAGCCCCAACCAAAAATTCAATAAGGAATTGATACAACTCATGGAAACTAACAAAATGCTTCCACATCACAATACAAAATTTCACAACCATTTAAAACACATTCAAACACAAGATACAATCATAAGAATGAAACTATCAAAATACACAAGGCTTGAAAATGCAAAGCCAATGGAGCAAGGATCTATGGGGAGATCACTTATGCCTCCCAATGGGATTATGTGCCACCTTAAAACCCTCCAAAACACAACTCAAAACCCCTACAAAACTCTTATTCCTCCCTCAAGATCCTCTTATGCCTCCCACATTATCTTATGCCTCCCTACAATCTCTTATGTCTCCCTCAAAAGAACCAAGTAAGAAAAGCAAGCATTTTCTTATCAAAGGTGGGGCACCCAACCCAACTCCCTCCCAAAAATGAAACAAACTGTTTTCCTCTCTGCAATAGAAAATCCCCATAGCCTTATCCTACAACATACTTAGGCATTCTACCCAAGATCCCAACAAGCACACAAACTATTCACTTACATGCAATACACACATATAAAAACAAACAAGTAAAAATATTGTAGCTCCTACCTTTCCATAGTAAGAACTTGATCAAAGAATCACACTCCAAGCTCCTTCAAGCTCCAAGACTTCAACAAGAACTCTAAAAACTCTCTAACTCCAAAAATACAAGTTCCCCATCAAATGAAGTAACCCCCAAACAAACAAATAAACTTGCATATATAAATAAAAAGAGAAGAGGAGGGTGAGGTGGCTCCATGTAGGATGCCACATCACTTATCCTCAACTCCACCTCACAAGTCAAACCTCAACCCCAAGGCACAATAAATTGGTGGTTGAGAGAAATTACAAGCCTCTTACACAATCAACACAAACCCACACCCCTTAAGGAAAAAATTTAAAACCCATGTAAGAGAAGTACAATAAATGTCACTTTTTACCTTATAAAACACATAATGGGATCTATTTTTGACCCCCCAACCCATAGGTATAGGTGGTATATGAAATTAAGAGGTATGGGACCACAAGCCTCCAAAAATGACCCTTAAGCCCAAATCCGAATTTCCCAAGGAAGGGTTTATAACACTCAAAGTCACATACACTCCACTTAAATCGCAAGATCCAAAGGACCAATTACTCTAATAAATGGCCCATTTTTTGCATCCCCAAATATCTTAATAAACATGATTAAATGAATTACATCACAAAATAAATCACATACTCCAAAGTAAATAGAAGAAAAGGAAAAGAATTACACCGAAAGCCCATGGTCACATTTGGAAGTCATCCCCCATGGGGACCCCTAACAACTAATAACAAAACCTAACACATTACAAAATTTGCGATGGTGACCATCATTGTATCCATCCAAAGATTCTGCTTTTGGGTGGTCTCCTAACCCCTTTTGATTTTTGTAGTATAATTACCTGCAAAACACACAATACCTCCTTCGGCCTCTTGGCCACATCAAATACATCAAAGATAATATATACACACATCCATAAATAAACATCCACATATAACTAAATCATCATCTAAACTAAACAATGCTATCATTTTTCTATAATTTCAACAACATCTCAATTCTACCATTTCATCGATATTAGTGAGATCACGAGATTAGTTCAAACGCTAAATCATAGTCAACATGACGAGAATTCTGAATGTCAGTACATATATATGTTAACAACGCATCATCATCATAAATATAAAAATGTCTCTATATTTCTCTAATAATCCACACAAATCATACTATGAATCATAATCCATCAATAGTTAGAATATATCTATCATCTAACATCATGCTAAACCAAAATGATATGATAATATCCATGTCTATAGTCAACAATAATCGAAATCAAAATATAATAAGTGTCGAAGAGGATTGGGCACTACAGTCTATAGATGGGAAACTTGTAAATTCACATTCCACAAATGCATTTGTATTTGTAAAAAGCCATTGGAAATAATCATAGCTTTTTCATAAGCTTCAAATTTGTAATCAATGCTAGTATGTGGAAAAAACTAATTTTATCTCTTTTTATGAATGAAAAAGAGAATTTCCACTCTAAAATCATGTCAAATCTAGGTAAATGCCATAGGGATGGGAGGCTAATCTCCTAGAAGGATGTGTTGCCAAAGGTGAAAAGCCTCTAGTCTAAAAGGTTTGAAAAATAATGAATCTAGGACTGAACATTTTAAATTTTTTGGCATAACCAAATAAGGTGTATGAGGGCTCCAATACATCCCCCAAAAGGACATTGTGGTTGTGGGAATCCTAAATTAAATATTTACCATTAAAATTCTATTTACTATATAATTATTTAAATGTGTTTATGTAAACTTTATATTATTAATATATGATGTTTAATTTTATTTTTATTGTTGAAGGTCAAAATATTTGGAAGGGCCTTATTTAGCTTAGTGCTAAGGTTTGAAGGGTATCCATTCTACCAAAATCACTCAAGTCACAATCTTGGTTTCATCCATTTTTAGTGCATGGTCCATTACACTTAACAAACTCTATCATGATATATGTTTCAATACCAAAATAAATGTGAAAATAAAATCTTGTATAATATTTAAAATCCCCATTTTTTACAAATTAAATATTATATTATAACATTTTTTTTTGTATGGGAGATCTTGTTCACTTTTTAGAGGAGCATATTCACATGAAAAACTGCATTCCTAAGATTTTTTTTTTTTGTTCATCTAAAAATTGTTTCTGTTTCACATATGGCATTCTTCTTCTAGTATTCCTCTAATATAACTAAAGCAATCGCACCAAAGAGGTGTAATAGAAACATTGATAGCGAGTGGGGAAGATAATTGAGTTGTGTAATTTATAACAATTAATACTTTACGATATATAATGAATAAATGAATGAGTAAATGTGTTTGATATGCATGTGGTATATATTTAGAATGAAGTGGTTAGTGTTGGACATAGTGTCTTAGTTGTTGTCATTGATGCCAAGTGTCATTGATGGAAAATTGAGTCAAGGTGGCATAGGTGTTTTGTATGAGACCCGTCATTCATAATCAAGCTTGAAGGTTGATTGGTAGTGTCCAATTTTGTTGTCATGATATGTTATTTTGGTGTCATTTCATGGCATCTTGATCAACATGCATGGTTCTAGCATGAAGGTGATTGTAGGTGTGCTCCAAAGGTTGTATGAAGTCTCTAGGGTGTCAAACATGTTTAGTGAGGTATGTCAAAGGTGTTAGTAGTTCTGCATGGTGAAGGAAAAGTCATTTTGTGTATGTCATATGGTGAAAGAATCCATTCTAGATCTTATTCTTGACCTAGTGCAAACAAAATGAGATGGTAGCATGTGAAATGAGGAAGAAAAAATTAGTAAAATCATGTGAGGTTTTTTGCATGATTGGACAACAGTGTGGAAGGAATATCAAGTCACAATTCATGTGCATGATGCATGTTTAAGGTCCTTTTGAAGCAAAACAAAGAAGACAAGGCATGTAGACATAGGTAAGTCATGGTGGTTGGAGAGTTTCAAATGTGTGCAGGTATAACGAGTGTTGTAAATCATTAAGGAGGTCATGATAGTGGTATGGACCAAGTTTTAGGTCAATAAATTGAAGATAAAGCAAGAAACTTGTTGTTATCTCTACCGAGCTCTTGAAACATTGTTTTCCCAGCTTGAGGTCAAGTTTGGAATGCTTATTTGCTCATAAAATATTTGCATGGGGTCTTGATATTTTCACCATAGTTGAGGCATGGAGCTAAGAGTTTTTTTAGTTGGAATGAGGTTAAATGATGTCATGTGCTTTATGAACGATTGTTAAGAAGTGAAGTTGGTCAAAACCCTCCCCAAAACCCTAGTTCTAGAGAAATAGAGGAAATCATTGGTATGGCCATGAAATGGATTGGGAAAGCTAGTTTTATTATTTATGGATGTAGAGGGATCCTCAGAGGTAATTTTGGTGGTGGTCTCATGTTCTAGAGTTGCAGATGATAAGTTGAAGAAAAACCTCTATTTTGAAGAGATTTGTAAGTACAAAGTGATATAAAGGTTTTTAATACAAAATCATTTATTCCAAGCACCTTAGAATGTTTGATTATTTATCATAAAAATATTTATACAAGTTTTGTGGATAAAATTTATAAAACATGCCCTCCTATGTACCCTACCGCTAGAATCCTAGAAGAGCTAAAACCAGATTATGGCGCTTTAAGGTGAGTTTGATAGAATTACATGGTTGAGTAGTGTTTGATGAGTTTGGATAGCATATAGAGGACTATTATGATCTGTTAGAGTGATTGGTTTTATTTGAAGAAGTAATTTCATGTTAAATACCTAATGGCCTAATCATCCCTTATAGGCTTTCCAAGAAGGTGTGTTGAAATAGGCGTGCTTGGTTGATTTTCTCCATATGACATATGGTTTTGATTTATTTAAGAGGTGTATCCGGTCCCTAATGAATTTTTCCATGTTGTGGTTATTCTTGTAAATTATGTTTAAGGTGTTGGATCTTGTTGTACTCAAGATTGGTTCTTGAGGGCTAAAACCTAGTTTAACCAGTTTGAGAGATGGGGTTGTTTGAGAGAATTATGCTCTAATTTGAAGGATGAAACAATGCGTTGTGTTAGAAGATTGGCATCAACACATTCTTGTTGATGTGTCATTTGTGTCATGGTGATGTGTTTTTATATGCCAGTCATTCACTTTTGAGACCGATTTCTAGGTGCTTCAACCTAGTTGAAAATGCTTGTTAAATGGAGTGTGACATGATGATGATGAAGGTTGTAGATGTTCCCGAGATGATAGATGAAAGTGATACGATGTTCCTAAATTTTGTGGATCTTTTTGTCCGTTTTTGAATCTTCTATGTGCATTTTAAATTCAAATTATATCCATTGGATGATATGTCTTGTTTTAGGCCTAATTGAGAGGTCTTGAGAGCTACTTTGTGTTGTTGAGCCTTTCCAACCTATATTATTCTTCTAAGTGATTTATATGATGTTGTAGAATGTAGTTTCATGTTAGTATGATTGACTAGTGACCTTAATGGTCTTGGATGACCTAAGGTGTTTGTATCATGTGTCAAGTATATAAAGGATAGTGTATTTTCTCATTAGAGTTAGTGAAAATGATGGGGTCATGAGCGATCCGGAAGAGGTGAAAGAATAGGTTAGAGGGATTTAGAGAAGATCTTAGAAGAGGTATGAATATTTGAAAAGAGTAGAGGAACACATATTCAAGGTCATTAGACCTAATCAACATATGAAGATGTAAGTTTGAGTGAAGAAGGATAGAGAGAGTAGTTTGAGAGATCTTGTGTGAGAGGAGCTGACAAAGAGACCACAATAATTTGTTGTGGCAACATGTACATTAGGTGATCATCTATTTCAAGTAGCTAGGTTGGTTTTTAGTCATCTTAGGGGGTTGTATCCTCCTTGTTGGGATGGTGCCTCACTAAATTAGGGTTTGGTCCTCCTTTTAGGGTTGGTGCACTATTAAACTAGGGGTTGGACCTCGTGCTCCTTGTGGGGTTGATGACTCACTAAATTTGAAACATGGAAATATAATGTTTTGTTTCAGTGGGTTTTCTTCCCTTGAGAGTTTACCACTTAATTAACAAACTCTTTTGTGGATGGTTCATATGTTGTTTGATGTTAATTAACAAATTCATAATGATTAATGGATGTTTTATGGATGCATTGAATGTAATAAGAAATTAAGTTAAATAAAGTAAAATTTTAAGATATTGATTTTTCCCCTCTCTCCACTCTACTTATAACAATTGGTATTAGAACAAGGTCCTTGTGAAGTAAGTCTAACAACTTGGAGGAGATAATTGAAGGAAGGTATGTTAGGAAGTTTAGTTCAAGATGAAGTTACACTTTTGATCATATTGAGAGAATGCTTAAAACCCTTTGGGTTTGATATATGAGAATCATATCTTGGTGTTTTCAATCCTATTTGTATGTTTCTAATTGATATAACTGATGGAGATAAGAAAGCATGCCTTTATACATATCTTGAAGTATGTGATTCAGAAAGTGATTATGATGGTGTCTCTTTTGATACATTACTCATGGCTATGGAAGATGGAAGTAGTTAAAAGGAAGAACTAAGTTGATATGGATGATTTAGATGAACAAGAAGAATAAATTGACTTCAAGGTTGAATATGATAGTACCTAGAGGATCTAAAGCTTCAAAAGAATAAGAATCAAAATTTGAAAGAAACACTTCAGAGCATGAATTGAAAACTAGTCTTCTAGAATAGAACCGAACAAGGATGGAAAATAGTATGAAGAAATCAACAAATATCTTGAACATCAGCTTGAGAAGACCACATCAAGCCTAGAAGCAAGAGAGGAGGATTGTGCCAAGATGAATATAGAGATGAAGACCTAAAAGAAGAGCTTGAACTAGCCTCAAACAAACTAGAGATGTATCAAATACTTGAGAAGAGCACTGGTGATCTTGATGATTTGTTGAATAGTCAAAGACCATCCTCCGACAAATCCGGTTTGGGTTTTAAGAAAGATTCAAAGGAGGAAGTAAAATTTGGTGGATCGAGTCAAGGACCTAAAGCCAAGGAGAATGTCAAGGATCATAAGAATTTAATGAGAAAACCTAATGTAATGAAGTTCTCAAGTAAGTTCAAAGATTATTGTTATTCATGTAACATTTTTGGTCATAGAGATAGGGAATGTAGAAGGAAAATCAAGAATGATGATGCATGGAGAGATAATAGAAATGACTGAGCAAGAAACATTACATGATATAATTTTTATGAGAAGAATCACATTTCTACATAATGAATTTATGATCCACCTAGTTAGAGTTAGAGAAATGAAGCATCTAGAGGGAAGAATCCTATCATTTGTTTAAATTGCAACAATGTTGGGGATAATTCAAGATATTTTATATGGAGGAAGAATGGCTATGAAAAAATTAATATGAAATTTCTAACTATGTTTAGAAAGAAAAGGAGGGTCCTAAGCTTGAGAACAAGAAGATATGAATACCCAACATAATCAAATAGGAACATGAAATAGTCAAGGTCATCTTGAAACCTGATCATACAAATAAAGAAAAGGAGACAATCAAGAAGTTTGAAGCTAACCAATCATTAATTCAAAAATGTGTCTTTGCTAAGATTGAGAATGAGCCTATGATTGAAGAAAACCACATGTGTTTGAAAAGTTTCCAAACTAAAGAATAAGAATGAGAAGATATCGTAAAACTTGAAAAATAAATCAAGAAGAGCAAGAGGAACTTAAAGATTAACCGCAAGTTAGATGAAAATAATGTGGAGTCTTTGGGATCATTTTATGACTTCATATTATTCTAGTTCCCTAAGAAGCATGAGGTGTATTCATTAGGAATATTAAAGACATTAATTAATCAAATAAGCATAGGTATGCTCGACCATAAATCTACAAGGTATGTGTGTTACTTATGGATTCATTCTACTGTGTATGGAATTTCAATGGAGGATTGGTATATGTATAAGCTTGGATTTGTTGTTAGTGGTTGTATGAATACCCATAAGGAGTAAGAAGGTCGTCATGAAATATTCATGGATTCATATGATCTTAAGTAAGACATCAAATGAGTAAGATATGTACTTGGTGTTTGATGTGTTCTAAAAGTTGCATTGAAGTTGTAGGTGTGGTCTTAAGGTGTAAATATGTTTGGTAGAAGTTCAAAAGATATGGTTATGGTATTGTTATGCCTTGAAGGGACCGTGAGGGATTGTAAGGAATTTTACATTACAATCATAACAAAAGATGTTACTTAAGTTCATCATTCACATCTGTGAGGTATGCTTTGTTCTATCTTGACCTAACTCATGAGTTATGTTTTCTGTGTAGAACATCAAGATGGTTATAAAACTTATGGATGCAAGTGTGTAAAATTAAAATCAAGATAGACATAATAGCTTTGTAAATTGCACATTGTTCAAGAAAGGTTGGAAATACATTGGGCATAGTTCTAGATGATAGACATAAGAAGCTAAAAAGGTTGAGATAGTTGTGTAAAGGCATGATGACTTACTATGGACTTAGGAACCTTGCAAATTTTTATTTTTTGAGGAAGGAGAAGCTTCTAAGATGACGCTAGAGGGCTTGAAAAAGTTTAAGGGACATATGAAATACTTCTAGATAGTTTAGAAGTGAGATACATGTTCATGACCAAGAAATTATTGAAAGGAACGATAAGAAGATTGTTCCAAGCCGCATCTCGATGATAATGGCACACCACATTAGATTTGCAAAAGCAGAAGAGCTAAAATACCATATATGGAAATCCATCATAATCCATAATGCTCAATACATTACAATAGAATGACTTGAATTATTCAATAAGAAAGATGTACATATAGGAGGAGGGAAGTGCAACTACTACCTAAATCAGTGGTGAAGAACTCCCACTAACTAATACTGGTAGTTAAGTTAACTCCAAAAGACTAGTAAGCTAACTTCACATAACTGAGAAGCTAACTCAACACAACTAGTAAGCTAACTCCACACAACTAGTACACCTAAGCAAGCTAACCCAACAAGTGTAGGGTTAACACAAGTGTAAGAATTATCCTAATAAATAAATAAAAGGATAAATAATAACCTACACTAACACCCTCCCTGTAAGCATAGCTTAGGTGGGTGGAAAAGAAGGTGGGTCCCGCAACAAGGCCTGATGAGGTACCCACGTACAACAACTGGGAAAAATGGACACCGCAAGGTACCCAAAACCAGTAATAACAAAGTAGAGAGCAAAATCCTACTGCAAGATATCCTCAACAACTTGACTCCAAAAACTTATAAAATGCTGAAGAAGTGTGGTGCACACTATGGTCCAATCCACTAATCGATCATATAACTCAAAAACAATCGACACTCTGGCTTCACTGCAATAGCTCCATGCAAGGAGACTCAATGGAGTGATGTCGAAAAGTGAAAAAAACATCAAACATAATTTGATCAATTACTACAAATAGGTGTGCCACGATCCAAGAACAACCAAGGCAACAAGGCAAGGACACGAGATCCAAATAAATAGGAGTGCCACAATCCAAGAAAAGCCAAGGTAACAAGGCAAGGACATGATGAAACCCAGTAGAAGCGTAAGATCAACACCACACCCTCCCATACTGAATGAGTAGAGTGATACCACAGATCTGTATGAGTTGCCAAAATCAACTACTTGAACACTGACAAACTAACACTGGGCTCCACCAGAATAGCTCCCCCACAAGAGAGACTATCAACATGCCAAAAAAAGTGTCAAAAATACAGATCCAAAATATCTCAACAAACAAGAGAGATATAAATGTATACACCCATAGATACAAGAATGCAATACCCAAAATTTTAGGATGTCGGGCTCAACCGAAAATGCATCCACAAGTGATCACAACACCCTCCCAAATTGGCACTTTATAATTGAGTGCATGTAAATATTAAAATGAGTAAAAGTACCTTTTATAATTGAAATATGTGTATAAAAGTCTCACCAATGCGTAGATCTCGAAAAAATACACAATTTCAAAAAAAAGATCACCTTAATCCGAGCTACGGATCAAAAGTTATGAGCTCTAGAAGGTTTTGCTATTAAAATAATATTTTAATGTTGATCTTCTTTTCAAAAGGTACACGTGACACCCAAATGTCCAAAGGGTAAAAGAGTGCATCCACACGATACAGGCTTGCGACCAAAGGATAAAAGCCTGCGCCCAAAACTGAAATATCCAGAGGGTAAAAGACTGCATCTGGAAGGTACACGCTTTTATCCAATGGATAAAAGAATGCACCCAGGGTACAGATCTGCGTCTAGTGGATAAAAGACTGCATCCAAAACCAAAATATCCAGAGGGTAAAAGACTGCATCTGAAGGTACACGCTTTTATCCAATGGATAAAAGAATGCACCCAGAGGGTACAGATCTACGTCCAGTGGATAAAAGATTGCATCCAAAACCAAAATATCCAGAGGGTAAAAGACTGCATCTGAAAGTACACGCTTTTATCCAATGGATAAAAGAATGCACCCAGAGGGTATAGATCTGTGTCCAGTGGATAAAAGACTGCATCCAAAACCAAAATATCCAGAGGGTAAAAGACTGCATCTGAAGGTACACACTTTTATCCAATGGATAAAAGAATGCACCCAGAGGGTACAGATCTGCATCTAGTGGATAAAAGATTGCATCCAAAACTGAAATATCCAGAGGGTAAAAGACTGCATCTGGAAGGTACATGCTTTTATCCAATGGATAAAAGAATGCACCCAGAGGGTACAAATCTGCATCCATATTTGACTGTCTCAAAACATGGTCGAGTTTACAGTCGATTCTATGGTTTTGGCACCTTCCAAATCCAATGGCACACTTTGTTTTGCATAAAAATGCATGCTGCAGAAAAATTGCTCACAAATTCCAAATACATGAAAATAATAAACCCTTGCTTGCAAAGAAAAACTTACAGATGGATGTCTACATCATCTATAGCTTTGATACCATGAAAGGAACGATAAGAAGATTGTTCCAAGCCGCGATCTCAGATGATAATAGCACACCACATTAGATTTGCAAAGTAGAAGAGCTAAAATACCATATATGGAAATCCATCATAATCCATAATGCTCAATACATTACAATAGAATGACTTGAATTATTCAATAAGAAAGATGTACATATAGGAGGAGGGAAGTGCAACTACTACCTAAATCAGTGGTGAAGAACTCCCACTAACTAATACTGGTAGTTAAGTTAACTCCAAAAGACTAGTAAGCTAACTTCACATAATTGAGAAGCTAACTCAACACAACTAGTAAGCTAACTCCACACAACTAGTACACCTAAGCAAGCTAACCCAACAAGTGTAGGGTTAAAAAAGTGTAAGAATTATCCTAATAAATAAATAAAAGGATAAATAATAACCTACACTAACAATTATAATCTAAAATCAGTCTATGTAAACTTGAAAGAATACCAAAATGGAACAAGATATACTACATCAAGTATGAGTTCACTCATGTGATGAAGAAAAAGTATACAATATAATATTTGAAGAAATATGTGAGTTGAGCCATAAGTAGGTGACAAAGGTATGAGTGGTAGTATGGTTATATAAAGTATAGATCAAGGGGATTTTCTTTCATGAGAAAGTAAAAATTAATAAAAGTGGTAAGATGATGAAAGATGTAGGTATGATAAATATTGAAATCGAGGTGTGTTGTGCATGGAATTACATGTCTCGGATAAGCATGATTATTTGTGATTGATAAAACCATGATTTGATTATGTCTTGAGAAGTCATGAAAGAGGCCTATGTTAAGAAGATAAGCTAGAAAGTATCATCCCAGGGGAGTTGTGTTGAGTCATGAAGGTGTGCGCTAACCCAAGGGGAGTTTGGTTGTTCTAATATAAGGGAGTCAAATCTGAATCTGAGTTATAAGAAGTCATATGATACAAGTTCTATTATTGGTGAAACAAGGTATGCTTTAAGTCTCCAAATAATATTTTCAAGTTTGATAGTCGTGGCGCTCTTAGTTGTGGATGTTTGTCAAAGTCATGAGTGAAATATTTTATTCAAAAGGAATCAGTTTTGTTTCTCCATGTATGGTCCATGACATAATCATCTATCATGTATAAAGATGAGTTTGACGGTCTTATTTTAATATTGTTTTGGAATCATGTAGTGCTCAAAATGGAATGTATGAGCCATGAATCAGGTCCATGGATCGGTTGGATTAGTTGAAGTCAAGAAAAAGAGTACAAACTAAGGGAGGCCAACAAGTATGTTGGGTTTGTGCATTGTTGGTGTTGTTTTGTTGTCAAGATTGTTGTTTGTATGTCAAGTTATCATGGTAGCATTTTTCATTTGATGACAAAGGGGGAGAGTGTTCTCGAAACATGAAAAGGAGTCTTGTAGGTACTTTCATGTTTGGTTGTCATCAATTTTTCTAATGATGGTTTCCATAAATGACAAAGGGGGAGATTGTTCAACATAGTGTCTCAGTTGTTGTAATTTATGGTAAAGGGATTCAAGGTGGAATAGGTGATTTTTATGAGGTGTCATTCATAATAAAGCTTGAAGGTTGATTGGTAGTGTCCAATTTTTTTGTTGTGATATTTCGTTTTGGTGTCATGACATGAATTCTTAGTCAACATGCATGGTTGAGTCCTTGGATCTGGTATGAAGGTGATTGTAGGTGTTTTCCAAAGGTTGTATTAAGTCTCTAGGGTGTCAAACATATTTAGTTAAGTATTTAAATTTTTATTAGGTATGCATGGTGAAGGAAAATTCACTTTGTGTATGTCATGTGGTGAAATAAGCCATTCTAGGTCTTGTTCTTGACTTAATGCAAGCATAATGAGATGGTAACATGTGAAATGAGGTAGAGAAAGTTAGTATGTGAGTTGTGTTGTAAGACTACAAAATATGTGTGGAAATAATATCAAGTCACATTATAGGTGTATGATGCATGTTTAAGGTCCTTTTAAAGTATAACAATGAAGAAAAGACACATATGCATAGGTAAGTCATGGTGGTTGGAGAGTTTCAAATGTGTTCAAGTATAAATGAGTGTTAGAAATCATTAAGGAGGTCATGATAGTGTTATGGACCTAGTTTTAGGTCAAGGCATTGAAGATAAAGTGAGAAAACTTATTTTTGGATCTAGACCAAGCTCTTGAAACATTGCTTTCCCACTTTCGAGGTAAAGTTTGGAATGCTCACTTGCTCATAAAATATTTACATGGAGTCTTGATATTTTCACCATAGTTGAGTCATAGAGATAAGAGTATTTTGCAGTTGGAATGAGGTTAAATGATGTCATGTGCTTTTTGAAGGATTGTTAAGAAATGAAGTTGTTCAAAACTCTCCCTAAAACCCTAGTTCTAGAGTGATAGAATAAATCTTCTTGGTATGACCATGAAATGGATTGGGTAAGCTGGTTTGATGATTTAAGGATGTAGAGGAATCCTCCGGGTTTGTTTTGGTGGTGGTCTCATGTTCTATGGCTACTGATAAGTTGAAGAAAAACCTCTATTTTGAATAGATTTGTAGGTACAAAGCCAAGATGAAGGTTTCTTGATACAATATCACTTGTTCTAAGCACCTAGGAATGTGTGCTTATTTCTCATGAATATATTTAGACAAGTTGTATGGATAAAATTAGTAAGATGGGTCCTTCTATGTGTACTACCATTAGAAGGGCTAAAACTAATCATGTCACTTTGAGGTGAGTTTGATAGTATTACATGGTGGAGCAGTGTTTGATGAGTTTGGATAACATGTAGAGGCCTATTATGATGTTTTAGAGTCCTCGCTTTATTGAAAGAAGTTATTTCATGTTGAAGACCTAATGGCTAATCAACCCTCTTAGGCTTACCAAGAAGGTGTGTTGTAACAGGTGTGCTTGGTTTCTTTTATCCATGTGACATATGGTTTTGATTGCTTTAAGAGTTTTATCTGGTCACTGATGAATTTTTCCATGTCATGGTTGTGCATGGAAATGATGTTTAAGGTGTTGGAGATTGTTGTACTAAAGATTGATTCTTGAGGGCTAAAACCCGGTTGAACAGTTTGAGATATGGGGTTGTTTAAGTGACGTGTGTTATAATTTCAAGGATGGAATGAGTTGTGTTAGAATATTGACATCAACACCTCCCTATTAATGTGTGATTTGTGTCATGTTGATGTGTTTTTCTATGCCAACTCATTCATTTTTTAAGACCGGTTTCTATGTGCTTGAGACCTAGTTGAAAATGCTTGTTAAATGGATTGTGTCATGATGATGATGAAGGTTATAGATGTTCTCGAGATGATAGATGAAAGTGATAGGATGTTCTGACCTTTATGGATCTGGTTGTTCCTTGGTGAAGCTTTATGTGCATTTTAAATTACCACCATATCTACATTGTTCAAGGATGGGCCCTCGGTAGATCTATGAGTGGGGGTAATAAACTATGAACCAGATTGACCCTAGATCTAGTTCGCCCCTCTCATATCTATAGAGAGGGGACTTATCAAGAATTTTGAAGGAGATGTCTTTTTAAGGCCTAATTGAGAGGTCTTGAGAGATATTTTGTGTTGTTGAGCCTTACCGATATATATGGTTCTTCTAAGTGATTTATATGATGTTGTAGAATGTATTTCCAAGTTAGTATATCTAACATTAATGGTATTGGCTGAACTAAGGTGTTTTTATCATGAGTTAAGTATAGAAAGTATAGTTTATTTTCTCTTTAGAGTTAGTGAAAATGATGGGGTCATGAGCGAGCCGTAGGAGGTAAAAGAAGAGGTTAGAGGGATCTAGGGGAGAGATAAGAAGAGGCATGAAGATTTGAGAAGAGTAGAGGAGCATGTATTTAAGGTCATTATACCTAATAAACATATGAAGGTGTTAGTTTGAGCGAAGAAGGAAAGAGAAAGCAATTTTAGAGAGTTTTTGTGAGAGGAGCTGAAAAAGAGATCATAATCGCTTGTTGAAGCAACAAGTACATCAAGTGATCATTTATTTCAGATGGCTAGGTGGGTGCTTACTCATCTTAGGGATTATAGCCTCCTTTTGGGGTAGATGATTAACTAAAAATGGGGAAATATAGTGTATTTAATATAATCTAGAATGACATGTAAATACAATAAATGAATGTAATAAACAAGTATGGAAAATGACCCAAACAACTAATATAATAAAAGTAGAAACCCTAATATGTAAGAGAAGTATGGAAGTGACTTAGCTGATTAGAGAAGCTCATTGGATTGTGTCGTAGAAGTGACTGGAGAAACAGAAAGCAAGAATGACTATGCAGAGGCCCGAAAAGGATGGATCCGAGGTATCTATTTGGACTGGAGCACCTAGAGAGGGACTAGGGTGCCTGTGGGGTTCCCTGGTTTGTGCAAGAGGTCAAAAATTGAGTTTCACAAGTTTGGCAAGTGGTCCAAAACCCTCGTTGTGTGTCACATCAGATCCGCCAGTAATGCACTAGGTGTCACTGATAATCCAAGATGAAAGAAAGACCTGTAAGAGACCACAAGAAGTATCAAAACCCTAAAAAGGAAGAATGCAAATGAATGGGTTAGAGTGACCTCAGCTGCCACAATAGTGGGATTACTGACTGAGTATTGCACTACATTTCATACCCAAATGTATTTTTGGTGTGTGTACATCATGTGCCCTAGGTTCTCTTGTGCGAGTCACACTTTGTGAAGTAGCGAGTAATAACTAGATGTATAAAAAACTAGTAGAATGGTGGATGGAACAAAATAAAATCCCCTCCTATGCTTATGTGATGTAGATGAACCAACCTTTTCCTTTATGATGGAGAAAAATGAATGCAAATGATCTCAAAATGCCTTAGATGAATGCAACCTTAGGTGGATGATAGTAGTGACTAGTGCTTGGTCCCTCGTTATGGTCTCATAACTTTATATTTATAGGGTTCTCTTGATCTAATTTCATAATTAACCCCGAAATGGCAGACCACCAAAAAGGTAAGAAGCTGAAATGGCTAGAAAGTGCCTAAAAAGTGGTGAGAAAGTTCAAAAAGGATCGGGGTGCCCCTAGTGGGACCAAGGCACCCATGTGCACCCCTCAGTAATAGCTCTGGCACCCTACCAAAGCTAAAATGAGGTAAAACGATGAAAGATGACTGGGAATGTGGGTGTAAGAGGTTGGGAATGACGAAAGAAAAAAAAGTAAGATGGCCAAAATACGGGGTTAATTAGTACTTTCTTCAGTCAAAAACCTTCTAAATAGTAGCATGAGACTGAGACTAAATAATTCCTAAAGTGTATGATTTTGTATCTACATTTACCACCACTTTATGTTGGTGAGAGAAAATATCGTTAACATAAAGTAGATAGATCCATACTTGATGTCCATGAAGATTGTAGTGGAAAACACACCGAAGGACTAGACAAAGCGTGAAATGACAAAAAGATAATGGAGTGTGGAAACTAGAGATGAAAAAATGAAAAAAAAGTGATGAGAGTGAACCTAGGGCGGAAACGTGTGTAGAGCTACCGACGTGTGTGATGTACCTACATGGTTGGTATGGTTTATGCTACTACAAGATTTTTTTGTTGTTGCCTCGATTTGATCGCTTGTTTCTCATACAAACCGAACTCGTAAGGAGAAAATGATCAAGTAGTCAAATATATATGTATGTATGTGTAAAAAAGCAATGTAAAATACAAATGTACATATGTGTAAAAACATGTGAATGTAAAATACGTAAATGAATTTTTTTAATGGAACATGTGCACATGAACCATGTTGAAAAAGAGAGTATAGAAGGATATCCCTGTAATTTCGGGTTTTTTTTGATCCGCTCCATAGGCCGAGAAGTGTAGGGAAAAACTCTATTGTATCCTCCAAC
This sequence comes from Taxus wallichiana var. yunnanensis, assembly GCA_018340775.1. Taxonomy (NCBI): domain Eukaryota; kingdom Viridiplantae; phylum Streptophyta; class Pinopsida; order Cupressales; family Taxaceae; genus Taxus; species Taxus wallichiana. The sequence goes on along the minus strand of CM031236.1, from coordinate 517,422,518 downwards.
CTATAACTTCTTCCATGAATGTGTGTGAAGATATCTCTGTACGTCCAAGTTTTTTGGGAAATCTGATGCCATTGGCCAAAGAAGTATAGAGATAAATTCCGTTGTATCCTTCAACCTTTAACCGCTTCCCGAATGCTAAGAAATACCATGTCTTGAAAAAGCCATTGTGTACGGGGTTCATAGAATGGTTTGAACCCACTCGATGTATGTAACCCATAATTTCAAGGGCGGAAAGTGCATTGAACTAAACTAGTGTAAATGCATTGTGTAGTATGTAAAACCCCAAATTATGTCCCCTCTTTGGGGGTGCATGTGACGTCATTGATAGGATAATACGGCCCCAAAAGAGGACCAACCACATGTACCCGAAAATTTGCCTGCGTGGGGAAGGGAAAGTGATTGGTAGAATCCAAGGCGCACACAAACAAAAGGCTAACAAAAGACAAGTGTTAGTACCAACAAGGATGCATGTATAAGACAATGTGTAATCTACGCAAACAATGTATAAGCTACCAAGAAAATTAATGTAAACATGTAAGAAGACAATTAAGTTACACAAAGCGGGCTACAAAAATGGGACATTACTCATGATGTCGCAAGACACGCAAGGTTACTTCCATTTGGTGTAGTTTGTATGAGATGAATCCTGAATTTGTGGCCACATATTAGGCCCTCTGAGGAGGAAATAATGTCCTTGATTTCTATCTATAGGAAAACCTCCTTTACCACATGGTACAAAAAATTTTCCAACAAGAGAACAACAAAAATGATCTAGGAAGCACACTTCAACAAAACAATAGGGCACTTAAGCGTGACAAAACACTAAAAATACTTTAAAAAAATTTCTACTTGTCTAACCTAAGGAATGAGGTGGTTAAAATCATGCACCCCTTGTGCAATTACTAAACCAGCTAACAAGAAACATGGATTGTACACACCACTACCGGAACCAACCAAGCCTTGGGCATCCATCTCAATGGAATTTCTCTCGTGGATTACTAACCTTAAAACATGGAAATGATGGTGTTTTTGTTGTAGTTGATCAATTTTATAAAATGGATATAATGATTTCTTGAAATAAAAAATATATCCATTGAAGATACTGCTAAACTCTATTTTAGTCATGTATGGTTCAACTTTGGGCTTCCCAAGTCTATTGTCTCTGATAGGTATAACAGATTCCTGAGCATCTTATGTTCCACCTTATGGGGAATGATGGATAAAAAGTTGATGAATTTCACATCCTTCCACACACAGATCAGTGTCGAATAGACAGAGGTGGTAAACCACTTAATTGTTCACATGCTTCATATGTAGCACTCAGAACACCCCCGTATATGGGATGAGGCCTTGCCATACATACAACATGGATATAATCGGTTCCTGCACAACTCCACCAAACACACCCCATTTAGGATGCTCATACACTTCTTTTACATATCCCTCTCATGAGAATAGGTGACTTCTTGATCCTTCACACATGATGGTCCTAGATGCCTCAATATCTTGACTAGATCATTTTGATTGGTTTCTTGAAGAGATTTAGACATAATGGTAGAGTTGGGATATGATGATCATCAATTCACTCCTTGAGCCTCACTTTTCACCTTTGAACATGATGATATCTTCTTAATCTCATAATTCACCTCCCTACCCAAGATGTCACCTGAGTGGAAGCATGCTTATGATGTATGGACACCCTCTTTCTAAATTTATCCTCATGGATATATGTTTCCTCCTCCTGATAGAAGGATTGATCCCTAAATGAAACTTGGAGGAATGTATGAGAATTAATTCCATGTTCTTGACCTCCACATTGTACTGAAACACTGCAAATTCCACCTCCCTAGTTTGCAAGATGTGAGTTCATTAATAAGTAGTGATTAAGTGTTTATAAACACTCTCATAAAATATGCATTGTTTGTGAGCCTGAGATGGTTTCCAACATCACTCTTGGTGAGCTTCTCTTATCATGCTTTTGATGACCATTCCCTTGATGATTTGAATCTCGATGAAGCTCTTGATGTTTTATATCTTTCACAAACCTTATGATTTTTCTGATTGCACTCATTATCCTTATGATGTTTCATATCCTTCACAGACCTCATGATGACCATTCCCTTGATTATTTGAATCTATAAAATCTTACATATGTGTTTTGATGTATTATATGTTAGAAGGAATTGCAGGAGTCCATATATTCAAGCAATTGTAGTTACCTTTGGGAGTTGTGAGGTTTGTAAATTATAATTTTCAGACATTTAACACTCGTATAAATGTAACTAAACAATCTAAAAGGCCCCAAAACCTAAACAATGACTATATTATTTCCCAAAATAGACATCGATTGTATAATTTAAACCCTAAAATCTTTAGGATGAATGTTGAAATCTTAAAAATACCTATGTACTGACCAAATTAGAATATGAAAAACTATCTTCTAAATCATGACTGATGGAGTTGTGAGACTAGTTCTATAAGGTGCGAGTGACCCTAATTTCTTATATTTACTAAAATAAATTTAAATTATAAGAAATAATAAAGTATAAATATTAATAAATGAAAAACTTATACAATTTATTTTAGTAAATATATCCCTCCCAAAAGCACATATACCACATAGAAAACAAGAATGCGAGTGCATTATAACGTGCTCACGTTTTAGGATTGGTAATTACCAATCCTAATAATTCATAACGCACTCGCACTTTCACAAAACGTGCCCGCATTTCACTTGAAAGAAAAAAATTGGCCTCTTTTTGGTCCCCCATCTTTGTGCACTTGCCTATATCTTGATCCTATGTTTCTCGAATTCATAAACAATTCTTGTTGGACTAACACGATCCTGATGATATATAACTTCACTACTCGAGGTCGCTGCAATAAAGGAATGTAAACAAGTTATAAATTTTTAATGTATATTTATATGAAATTATATATACTTTAAAACATATTGAAATATATAAATAATAAATACCTGTGATTAGTGGCATGGTGGATGTGTCAATTGACGAGGAGTTAAGGAAATCCTCATCCATTTCACTTGAGAAGTGCTTATTTTTGGAGTGGTTTCCATAATCATGCTGATCATATGACTCAAATAGTAACCGAATCTTCAAAATATGGTGGGAAATGCCCTCTTATAACAGCCTCTCTTTGGGTTATAGTTGTAGTCGTTATCCTGTTATAATTCAATAATGAACAAACTATTAATCCCAAATATAATATATAAAATATGAATAAAATTAATGATAATTATTAAGAAGCAAATAATCATAAATTTGGGACTCACCTCCTGTTGTTCAATTGTTAAAGACATAGATGTTAGCTTTATGTGGAGTGTGGTAGGAGAAGGGGTGTTGCGTAAATTGTATAGAGATTCATAATATAATGCAAGAATAATTTTTTGGAATTAATAGTAACAATTTCATTCACATTAATGTTACTTAGGTCAATTCTTATCTTGGAGGATAAGAAAGTGCACCAATCATATTTCTTTCCACTAAGGGTGCACACAATATAAGCTAAGGCCCAGTATGGAATATTCATATATTGACCCTACAAAATAATTCTTTCTTGGAAAAATTGAACCATAGCTTGTAGAAACAGTGACTAAAATCCTTGAGGGGAATTCCCTTTTGTAAAGATTAGGGAAACTATAATTATAAGGAAACACAAAATTGATAAATATTTAATAAAACACATAAAATAAAAAATGATGTAAACAATAATATGATTATTAAAAACTTACCAATAGTTGCATCAATAGATAATTGGTAGTGAGACTCCAAATACTTGACATATTCATATGTTAAAATAGTCTTCATTGTGACATGATCCACATATTTGTGTGGTAGTCTTGTCAAATGATCAATGTCTTTAGGGACGTTCCAAAGGATGGTGTTTGTTGGGTGGAAGAATTGGCGAAAAACTAGCCATGAGAAAAGGTTTGGAACTACCCGCAAAGGGTGTGTGAAGGGACACACGTGTACAACAGGATCGGTGTGCGAGAGGGTTACGCATAAGCGAGACGAGTTTGATAATTTTTTGATTTTCCAAATACACGGCTAAAATAGAAAAGCGAGAGGAAGAGTGGCATTCAAACACAGGTTTATAAATAAAGAAAAGCAATATGTCTTAGGATGCACATAAAGAAGGTTATATTTGGAAAAACCTCATGTAGAGACTGAATAATATCATGCACAAGCCGACCTAATAATATGATTAAATCAAGTTGTGTATATTTAGGTTAATCTATTATTATCAAAGAATGTAAAATCATGTAGGCTATTTTTGTACGCACTCCTATTATTAGGAAGGTACATGAAGCAATGAAGGGAAAGTACCCACCTTAACATATGGGTAGTACAACTATGTTAGGGGGATCGGTTGGGTTTTGAAATGTGTGTGTGAGTTAGATTTTCTTGAGGATTTTGATGTTATGTAGCCATGGATTTTGGAACTTGTATGAGAGCATGCAAGTCTTGTGCATGTATGTATGGAGGATAATGTAATCAAATATGTGTTATGCAATATAATTATGATGGTGTTTGTGAATATCATTGATTTTTGTTCTTCTTGAATGATTTGTTTCCTTATTATATGTATTTCCAAACCGCCATGGTTATAATAGATTTCTGTGTATGGATGATTTCTTGATTATGAATATGATGATTATGCATGATAAATTCCTAATAAACATAAAAAGGAGGGATCTGGTGTCCGAGCGCTTCGGGTGAGCATTTAGATGTGTCTAAATGAGGTGTTAGTGCACATAGCTCTGGTTGGATAAATAAAAGGCTACATTTTGGTTCTGTTCTCAGGACCTCTTTTCAAATTTTCTACCAGGATGGTGAATGCAGATGGCATATTGATTGTGTTTGGAGAGTATTGAGAGATGGGTAGAAGATGACCAAGATGTGTTTGCATAAAGATATAACACTATCCACTAGGTTTTAATGCACAAAAGTGGGTGGAAGATAATATGTATGATTTCTTGTATAAGACGTTCTTCAACTTCTTCCCAGAAGATTTGTACCATTGGTTGGCAGCTTAGTCATCAAATAGATTTTTTTACCCAAGGAAGAGATTTTAGACGAGGAATAATATCAAACCCTCTTTGATTCGATGGAAACATGGAATAGAGCTATGGATCATTGGTGGGAATGTGTGTTGCACAACTATAATTTGGAGTACACAATTTTGATGTATTCTTATCCAGAGGAAGCAAAGATCAAGTTCTTGTGTAAGCCCAAAGGATCCTATTTGTGTGTGATACCTTTAGATATTAAGATCCTAATGATAGAACTGATATTGGAGATATTATTTATGGCTAGCTAAAGACAAATCAATATAATGAAGCATGACGAGAGGCGGGGCTGATGTAAGCGCTGCTGCTGAGAATAACGATGACTAGCGAAGGTTTTGAGATCTCCGTGGAAGATAACGAGTTGCGGTACCATGTACTCCCGACATTGGGAAATAAAAGTAAAGATACCCCATCAGATTATAATGAGAGTGCGTCAGAGGAGAGAATGAGAACCCACGGGTATGCATCGACCTAGCCTCATTACCCAGCCCTTGCAAAAGGTGTTCTAAATCCATAGGAGTTATTGAAGGACATTGTAGTGAGGGAAAGAAAGCAAGATCTCCACATTGGGTAGGAGATAAATGTAGATATAATTTACTTTTAATGAAGTGTAGTAGAATAGGGATGCACACATGGAAGCGTAGCGAGAGCCAATGTTTGGGAGTACTTTTGGGGGAGTTTTTATAGATGCATCTTCAAACAGAGTGTTGGCACATAGACCATTGGAAGTAATATTGTAGGTGATGCTACAACACGGACATTAGGTGTTGGTTCAATACCATAAGCCCAGGACACAGGAGTTCATTGACATGACTTAAGGCCACATCATGAGGCTCAAGAGGGTCGGGACATCCACCACACGAGAGGAAACCACGGTGGAGATTCATGATCTGGGGTCTATTCCTAACCCAGGACAAGGTCCGCAACCACCTCCGAATCATCATCCTTAGCAAACACCACACCAAAAGACATGTCAAGTCTACCTTGAGATTTCTCTCCACTTGCTAGAGTATAGGGGATGGAGGATACACCGAGAACGTGCATAAGTGTTAACTACTATGGAGAGATAAGGGCATTACAGCCCCTGATAGAAAGAGAAGTCAAATTTTTAGCACACTTCAATGGCACACACATAGTTAGTATAGAAAGTATGATCCCCACCAGACTGTGGTGGATTATGATGCTTTACGCGCAACATTTTTGGACAAGTTTCATATTCCGAAATTTGAACAACAGAGTATTAGCATGCTAAAATATATTGTTGACTATATGTAATATGATCGACGTATCAAAGGCGCATGAGAATATGGCGTGCAAGAAGGGAGAACATGAGCACAAACATAATTTTGGTGATAGAAAGGTGCGACTAGGTAAGACAAAGTTTGGGACTTAGTCAATTTTCATATTATGGGCTAAGGATATGATGGAGTGTGAGGCATGCATTAGATGAAGACATAAAGACTTCAAGAATATGTGAAGGCTATTTTGGGAACAAGAAGAAGATAAAGAGTCATGCAGAATTTGAGCTAATAATAGGATTAGATATGGATTTAATTATAGATAATATATTATTAGGTGAAGCTTGCATGCTTCTTTAGTTATCTTTATAGTGGTGCATGGCTATTTTAAGCATCCAACCTATTTTTAGAGTGCATGGCGGTGAAGGGAAACTCCCCACCCCCTATATATATGTATTGATTTTCATAGTTTTGAGAGAGTGAGACCGTGATCTAGATTGTAACAGAGTTATGCTACTGGTATGTTTGTGCACATGACTTTGTGATGATACTTATGGTGTATTCATCTTCTATGTTTTGTGATGCTTTAATATAATGGATAATAATGGGTGGATATTGATTGTTGATGTCTCTACTAATGGTTATTGTATGGTGAATCAGTTGATGTTTTAATTATTATGTGTGTTTCCAAATTGAGCTCATGGATATTATTGTTAGAATGGAATATGCACTTTGAGTATGGTTATTATGAACATGCATGTTAGCACCCTAGTAAGACAATAACAAAGAGGGACCTAGTACCATTACATGCTTTGGGTGAGCGTTCAAATTTGTCTGAGTGATGTGCCAACACATTTAGGGTTGTTGAGTGGGAAAATAAGACTATATTTTGGTTCCATTTTCGGGATCTATTTTCAAACTGTTTACCACGATGTTGCATGATGATGGAATATCAATTGAATCTTGTAGATATTAAAGATTGGGTGATTGACATACAAGATCAGTTTGCACAAAGATATGGTTCTGGACCTGATTTCAATGCACGTGAATGGGTTGAAGAACATCTTTATCATGATCTTTATGAGATGTTATTTTGTTTTTTCCAATAGAGTTGTACAAGTGGTTGTCCGCATATGCATCAAATAAAAGCTATAGTTACATACCAAGGACTTGGAAATAGGAAGAGTATCAAGATTTTTTGATGCAGATGAACCTTGGATATGTGTTGTAGATCATTGGTGGGCTAGTATTGTGCACAGTTATACTTTGGAGTACGTTGTGTCTACGTATTCTTGTCTAGAAGTTGTTGAGTTTGAATTTTTGCATGAGCCCAGAGGATCTTACATCTACACTATTCCTTTGGCTATTAAGATCTTGATGGTGGTGTTGAGTTTAGAGAACCTCCCTATGGCTAGCTAAACATCCTACCATGTGTAGGGGTGGGAGCAGTGTGGTGAAATATGGCGGACCTTGCGGTAGAAAGGTAGAGAGAAGAAATGAATCTTAAGTATAATGAGGCATGTCGGATGGAATTGGTGAAGAAGTGGGATGTTGAGGAGTCTATGGATTTGTGGAGGATGATGTCTCGTGAAATATTTGAAGATCACATAGAAGATGTTGAGTCAAACCATCGGGATCTCCCCCACTTAGGAAAACACAGTAGAGAATCCCTTTCAACTTTTGATGAGGAAAGACTAAGGACTGCGGGAACAAATTTGATCCCACCTAGCAACCTAGCCCTTGTGCTTGGTCTTCGAGTTTTAGAAGTAAATATTAATAAATAGGTGAGTATAGGTAATACAATGGTTTCAAGTAGATATTATTTTCCTTAGAGTACGAAGTGCATTAGACACCATTTATGGCATCACATGTGACAACATCATTGTTGTTTGGAGGATCAATTGGAGAAATATTTTTTGGTGTGTCATCGGGATAGAGTGTGGGTACAAAGAATCTTGGGAACACATATGGGAGTACTACAACCTTACAGACTATGGGATTGTAGTTTAGTACTACTGTTGGGATGCAAGGAAGTGCATCCACCGGTCTAACACCCAATGCAAGAGGTGGATCGGGTAGATCATGAGGCTCGGGATCAAGTGGATCAAGTGGTTCTGGTGGTGAAGTAATTACTAGTGGTGGTTCTAGTTCTTGATTTGGAGGACAAGGCCCACATCCCCAACAACCCCCATATCAACATTAGTAATTTTATTACTATATGTACATCTAATTGCTGAAATAAAAGGTAATAAAGATGTTGTAGAGCATGTGCACAAGTGTGAGCTTCTATGGCACACTAAAGGAATCATTGCTTTAGATAGGAAGGTGAGTCAATTTGTTACTACTCTTCAAGGGTGCACACATAATTGGTATAGAAAGTATGACCCACACCAAACTACAGTGGATTATGATGCTTTGCACTCTGTGTTTCTGTTGAGTTCCATATCCCTGAGTTTGAATAGAAGAGTATCAACACGCTTAAGGAAATTAAGAAGGGCTTATCAAAAGCATTCAAGAATATGACGCGCATTTTAAAACCTTGTTGTCAAAATTGTCTTATGACATACATCCTAGTCAACATGCACAATGGTTTGTTGGGGGTTGTTGACTCCTTTTAGAAGGGTGCTATCTCATAAGACCTTTGTAGATATGTGCGACGCTTTTGAGGTAACTCTGCGCGCTAAGGCAGGTTGGGAGTGTGACACTGCGGTGAGTCTATATTTAGAAGCGTAGATTGCAGCTATGGAAAAATAGTTGGAAAATATCTCTACCAATTCAGCTCATGAGACACGCATTGGAATATGGTGTATAGATTGTGAGGTTGAAGGAAAAATAAGGATATTTTTCCTTACAATTTGGTGTGCACCATATTGTTGGATTGCGATATTTTTCATCTAGACCATGATGCAAGTAGATGTCCTCTTTTGCAACGTGCGATCCAAAAGAATGTATCTATGTATTGTAAAATTTGTAAAACTCGTACTCATGATAATCAATTAGCTGCAAGTGATTGATCATATTCACGAAGCCATTGAGACTGGTGTGGAAAGTGGATCTAAGGAACAAGGAGAACAACATAATGTAGGGTGTAGTAATGAGGATAACAAGAATAGAGGCTTTCTTGGGAATATAGAGGTTGAGGTCATAACGGTGGAAAAGGAGGATTCCCTACAAGAACTTTATTTACTTTTGGATCTTCTTATCATTATCGGCGAGTTCCCTTAGAATGTGGTTTTCTCATGGTGTGGAAAACAAAATAAATTTGAAGAATGCCCCGATTTGAGTAGCTATGATTAAGAAACAACACACGGATGGAGATCAATAGATGTCAAAGGTTTGGATTAATTCTAAATTGCAACCTATGTTAGTTACCACATGGCTAAGGTTGTGCGCGCCCATGAACCTCTCAAGTCTAAGCTAAATATAGGTTGATCACTCGAGGCATCCAGTGTGATTGCACAACATGGAAACCTCTCTCCAGCGTGGGACTTGTGGCGAGAGAGGAATCTCCAGAGAAGGCTGGTTCCTGCTCCTAAACTACCCTTACAAGCTATTCCGGTGCGGGCAACTAATCTAATCCTAATCTAACCATGCCAAGGAGACAGAGAGAGAGAGAGAGAAAGGAAGGAAAAGAACAAAAGCCTACACTAAAACGGTGATACACCACGAGAGAGGAGAATGTTGGACATCTATCAAAACTGCCATGGGACAAAGAGGTGAGCAATGGGAAGGATGGACGGATGCATCACGAGCCCAAGGATAGATTTCACACGAAAAATGTCCCAAAACTCCATGAACACGGCTCCAAACCTGCAATGAACATTCAAACATGCACAAATACCTGCATGAAGAGAGGCGAAGAGAACAAGCAAAAAAGAGCAAGGATGGACAGATGCATCACAAAACACGTTTTGTTGCTCCAGAAGTTTGCACAAAACATCATTTCAATAATAAAAGGCAAAAAATGCCATTACAGAGCAAAGGAGGAGGTTCGAACTCCATTTTCAACCCTACAGAAGAAAAGAAGGGAGGGCAGAGCAGAAAAGATGAACAACTTGTTATCCCCATATAAAATGAGCCAAATCTGGCTTTATACAATGCATGGGTCGAGCCCAGGAGACAAAAAACATAGGAAAATGTGTAAGTAGCCCAACCATTGACCAAAATGCATTCTTCATTAAAATCGGTGGTTGAGACATCACTTCTGGCCATGCTTCTGGCCATTATCATTAAAACTGGTTGTTGAAACATCGCTTCTGGCCATTATCACGCGTCAGAGCCGTTTCTCAATTTTCTCCCTCTAGACTACACCAAAATTCAAGATTGATCCCAGAATCATGTAGAGAATTTCAACAGCTTTCCGTTGATATAAAGAACGTGTAAATCCGAGCTCTGGATCAAAAGATATGTTGATATGAAGATTTAGGGCACAGAATAGACCAAAACGGATTTTGAAATCTTTTCCCGTGCTTCGCCACCTGGACGACACGTGGCAGGCTCTGATTGGATACGTAATTCTCTCTCCTCTACATTTGCATCGGGTTTGGGGAATGCCTCGACATGTGCTTGATGCTTGTGTTTTCCCGACACCCGCTTCCGCCGGTATTGCCAAGTTTTCCTTTGTTTCGGGTTCGGAAGTGTGACTTGCATTTGCATCGGGTTTGGGAGGTGGCTCGACATGTTTTCCTCCCATGCTTTTCCGACTTGTTTCCCAACTCCAAGACCCGATTTCCTTTGTGTCGGGCTTTCCAACCCCTCCGACACATTTCTTCCTTGGTCGGGTTTTCCAACCCTTCCGGCATGATTTTTTCCTTGTGGGCCCTAGCTTGGACACGTGGCACTATCCCATTGGTTCGGGTCAGTGCTTGAGACCTCGCCCTTTGACTTTTTGGACTTTTCTCCTTGTGACACGTGTCATGATTTGGTTGGTTCTCGGCCCTTTCGGCCCCTTCGCGCCCTTCGCGTCTTTATGTCCCGGATGTCCCAAACTGCTTGGGCCAAAAACTTCCGATCCGCCCGAAATGGGCTTCCTCGTCCTCATTTGGCCGATGACGTGGCGTTGTTTGATTGGCTTTCGGCTCCTTCGGCGATCCGCGTCCCGTGTCCCTTCATCCCGGATGTCCCAGTATGAACTTTCTCTGTTTCGGGCGAACCGGCCGGTTCGCGTCATCACGGCCCAAATGTCCCAATTGCTTCCGGACTGTTTGTTCTCATTTCGGCCGATCCGGCCGGTTCGCGTACTTCACGTACTCTTGTCCCGAACTGTCCCGCTCAGTAGTTAGTCATTTTTCTTCCTCTTTCGGTGGATCGGCTTCTCACGTCCGCCGCGTACTTGTCCCCAGATGTCCCTTTGCTTCACGGCGCGCCAGAGGCTTTTCACGGCCGATCCGCGCTAGATGTCCCACACGTCCCTCTATTGCGAGGACTAGGACTTAGTCATTTTTTATGATTTTTCCTGGCTCAATCTACATGCCTTCTGCAACTTTTTCTGCATTTTCTCAGAGCTCGTTCTTTTCGACCTGGACAGGGAAGTTAGAAAAATTTCTGAAGGGACCCTAGAAACATGATTTTTTCCCTGAATCAATTTATCTGCCTGGGACTTGAGAATTCTGATGCATGTTATCAAATTAACCCTGGGGGGTGAATTTTGGATAACAATTTGGCGACTCAGCGGGGTCATCTGCCTGCTAGATGAAATTACCAGTTGCCTGAAGCATCCATTGGGCATGGAGTCATGAGTTGTAACCTGCAACTGATCTGAACTTTGAAAACCCCCCTTTGAGTCACTTGGAAACCCATTGAACCTGGAGTGTTCTCACCAAGATGCCACTGAAACGAACTGTGCAAGAGCAAAACCAGCACAACAAAAACTATGTACAGAACTGAAAATCATACATGCTCCAAATGGAACATGCAGAGTGTGCACAAGCACTTCTTCTGCTGAAAGCAAACCTACCTACTCTATTCTAACTGGAAGCAAAGGTAAGCTAAACAAACCCTGCAACTGGTTGTGCAAAATAGCTTCCTTTCTTCAAAATTGGCAGCCATGCAATTGATTTGGCACTGATCATGGCTGTTTGGATGGATGGAAAATCAACAAGAAGCTGGTCTTCTATCCAAATCATCAAGGTGTCAACTGAAAAATCCAATACCTCTTTTAGTCGCTCTGCATTTGGATTGGAGAGGTATGGCAGCTGATCCTTGGTACTCTGTAGCTCACCCTCATGCTCAGAAGCGAGCATGACTGGTTGTGGCTTCCCCTTTGGCTCCAATGAAGCCAAATACCTGATTGGGCAAGGTCTGATCCGTTTGATATGCCCATAGCTCTGATTTTCAACTCCAAAAATGGAGTCTTCTTGTAGATCTTCTTGAATGGATGATGTGGAAGAAATGGTGAAATTCTTCCCTTTCTCTTCCTCGATGAAGAACATGAAAGATTAAAATCTTCCAATCTTGATTCCAAAGAGCTGCTTTATAAGATGCGAGGCTTACGTAAATGAATGATTCTCCTTCGACAGAGACTCTTGTGTTTGGGATGTGGATGATGAAAGAGAGAATGGTGAAAACTCAACCGGCTCTTCTCCATCAAAACAGTCCTCCAAATCTGACAGGTAAACTACCTCATTGCTGTCCTGTTGCTTATGTTCAACTTCCTCCATGGTGTCCTCTTGATCTGTAACTTGATCACCATGGTTTCCTTCACTCTCCAATATTGAGTTTGAGAGATCGAACTCCTCTTCGACATTGGAGCTAGAGAGAGATGAAGTAGAAAGAAGAACTGAAGGTTCTCCTGTAGCCTGCTTTGTGCTCAGAGCTCTTGGATCTGCACTTTTCTCCTCCACAACTGGGATGTGCTCCTCTTCTTTTGCCTTTGGAGCAGCTTCTCCCTCCTCTATTACTCGAGGGCAATCTTGCTCTTGATATAACTCTTCCTCCAGCATGAAGTTTTTTAAGTCAAACTCTTCAATCTGCTGCTCTAGAGGACAAGTTGGGACTGCAAGATCTTCTTCTTCAACAAAAACAGTCCTCACCACCATTTGTTCAACCTCAGCCTCTTCTGTAGGTTTTACCAGCAAAGGGATCTTCTCAATTCCAAATTTAAGAGCCAAACTTACTAAGCTCTTAATCATTTCTTCTTTTCCTGGCTCTTCCTCTTGCTGTCCTTGATGACTGATTTTTGCAATTTCTTCTTCCCCACATGGAATTGGGAATGCAAGAGGAGGGATGGGTTGAAACTCAACTGATTTTACAATTTTTTGTGGTGGTGGAGGAGGTGAAACCTCTTGTTTCTTTGGAGGAGGGTATTTCATTTAGCTCTTGTGGAGGGGTTTTGGATTTGGAAGAGAAGAGGGCGGAAAAACTGAGATGGGATGGAAGACTGAGAGATGGAGACATGGGATCAACATTTGGGACAGCAGATGAAGGTTTTGAAACTTGACACTGCTGAAATGATACAGATTGGGAAAGAGGAAACAGAAAGGCATGAGATGGTGTGCTTACCCGTTGACAAGGTTGCTTTGAATACTCCTCTCATACACCTCTATTTCTTCAATCCACTTTGCAAGCAAAGGCAGCATTGCAATCATGAAGTCAAGCTTCTCCTGAGGGCTGTAATGCCTTGGAAAAGGTCCCACCCATGGACAAGGTGCTCTGCAACCGATTCCAAATGCTTTCATCTGTGCCTGAGCCCTGGACTGCACTATGTTTACCTCCATCTTTTGGATTTTCTCCAACAGACCAGCATCTTGCATCTGATGGTCTTCATTGTATGCATACTCTTGCTCTTGGAAGGCTCCATAGCCAAACTGACTTTGGCACTGCTGCTCATATGGGTATGCATACTGATCTTGAATCTGCTCAAAATGTTGATTTGGAGGATTTGTAAAACATGTTGGAGGTGGAATATACTGCTGTTGTTGATGTGAATTCCATGATGGAAATGAAGTCATGATTGCACAACTTCATAGAATGAAAGAATGATGGAAGAGATGGAAGGAAGAATGGATGGAAAATGAATGAAAATGAATGGAAAGGAAGGTCTGCAACTTCAGAGATGGGTTGTTGACCAGATGGAGTCGCCAGATGTGTTTGCAAGTGCCTCCAAAGGCTGAAATCTTCACAGGAACACATCAACCTGCAAAAGATGAAGTGGAAGACCTCTAGAGTCCCACCGGGCGTGCCAAAACTATTAGTGCAAAATCACAGCGCACCCCGGATGAGATCAGGCTTCTAGGTTGATCACTCAGGCATCCAGTGTGATTGCACAAACATGGAAACCTCTCTCCAGCGTGGGACTTGTGAAACGAGAGAGGAATCTCCAGAGAAGGCTGGTTCCTGCTCCTAAACTACCTGCCACAAGCTATTCCAGTGCAGGCAAGCTAATCTAATCCTAATCTAACCATGCCAAGGAGACAGAGAGAGAGAGAGAGAGAGAGAGAGAAAAAGAAAAGAACAAAAGCCTACACTAAAATGGTGATACACCAGAGAAGGAGAATGTTGGACATCTATCAAAACTGCCATGGGACAAAGAGAGGTGAGCAATGGGAAGGATGGACAGATGCATCACAGGCCCAAGGATAGATTTCACACAGAAAATGTCCCAAAACTCCATGAACACAGCTCCAAACTGCAGTGAACATTCAAACATGCACAAATACCTGCAATGAAGAGAGGCAAGAAGAGAACAAGCAAAAGCGAGCAAGGATGGACAGATGCATCACAAAACACGTTTTGTTGCTCCAGAAGTTTGCACAGAACATCATTTCAATAATAAAAGGCAAAAACACCATTATAGAGCAAAGGAGGAGGTTCGAACTCCATTTTCAACCCTAGAGAAGAAAATAAGGGAGGGCAGAGCAGAAAAGATGAACAACTTGTTATCCCCATATAAAATGAGCCAAATCTGGCTTTATACAATGCATGGGTCGAGCCCAGGAGACAAAAAACATAGGAAAACATGTAAGCAGCCCAACCATTGACCAAAACACATTCTTCATTAAAATCGGTGGTTGAGACATCACTTCAGCCATGCTTCGGCCATTATCATTAAAAAGCCGGTTGTTGAAACATCGCTTTGGCCATTATCACGCGTCAGAGCTGTTTCTCAATTTTCTCCCTCCAAACTGCACCAAAATTCAAGATTGATCCCAGAATCATGTAGAGAATTTCAACAGCTTTCTGTTGATATAAAGAACGTGCAAATCCGAGCTCTGGATCAAAAGATATGTTGATCTGAAGATTTAGGGCACAGAATAGACCAAAACGGATTTTGAAATCTTTTCCCGCGCTTCGCCACCTGGACGACACGTGGCAGGCTCTGATTGGATACGTAATTCTCTCTCCTCTGCATTTGCATTGGGTTTGGGGAATGCCTCGACATGTGCTTGATGCTTGTGTTTTCCCGACACCCGCTTCCGCCGGTATTGCCAAGTTTTCCTTTGTTTCGGGTTCGGAAGTGTGACTTGCATTTGCATCGGGTTTGGGAGGTGGCTCGACATGTTTTCCTCCCATGCTTTTCCGACTTGTTTCCCCGACTCCAAGACCCGATTTCCTTTGTGTCGGGCTTTCCAACCCCTCCGACACATTTCTTCCTTGGTCGGGTTTTCCAACCCTTCCGGCATGATTTTTTCCTTGTGGGCCCTAGCTTGGACACGTGGCACTATCCCATTGGTTCGGGTCAGTGCTTGAGACCTCGCCCTTTGAATTTTGGACTTTTCTCCTTGTGACACGTGTCATGATTTGGTTGGTTCTCGGCCCTTTCGGCCCCTTCGCGCCCTTCGCGTCTTTATGTCCCGGATGTCCCAAACTGCTTGGGCCAAAAACTTCCGATCCGCCCGAAATGGGCTTCCTCATCCCTCATTTGGCCGATGACGTGGCGTTGTTTGATTGGCTTTCAGCTCCTTCGGTGATCCGCGTCCCGCGCGTCCCTTCGTCCCGGATGTCCCAGTACGAACTTTCTCTGTTTCGGGCGAACCGGCCGGTTCGCGTCATCACGGCCCAAATGTCCCAATTGCTTCCGACTGTTTGTTCTCATTTCGGCCGATCCGGCCGGTTCACGTACTTCACGTACTCTTGTCCCGAACTGTCCCGCTCAGCAGTTAGTCATTTTTCTTCCTCTTTCGGCCGGATCGGCTTCTCGCACCCGCCGCGTACTTCTGTCCCAGATGTCCCTTTGCTTCACGGGCCGCCTGGAGGCTTTTCGGCCGATCCGCGCCTAGATGTCCCACACGTCCCTACTGTTGCAAGGACTAGGACTTAGTCATTTTTTATGATTTTTCCTGGCTCAATCTACATGCCTTCTGCAACTTTTTCCGCATTTTCTCAGAGCTCGTTCTTTTCGACCTGGACAGGGAAGTTAGAAAAATTTCTGAAGGGACCCTAGAAACATGATTTTTTCCCTGAATCAATTTATCTGCCTGGGACTTGAGAATTCTGATGCATGTTATCAAATTAACCTTGGGGGGTGAATTTTGACAACAGTACTCGATCCTGAACATCACAAAGAATTTTACCTAGAGACTATGGATGTTATCAGTAATTTGCAACGAGAGATTCAAAGCCTCAATGAGAAGGCATGTGTGATGGAACGGGAAAAAAATGTTGAACTCCCATAGAAGGACATAGATGATTTAAAGGAGGTATCTTGAATGTTGCACTAGGAGAACATAATTCTCTTGTTAAGAGAGTGACTGAGAGAAAATGCACCACACACAGGGTAATTAGTGCGAGAGATAGATACTTCATGCAAATCTACCTCCCCATAATCACGAGTATGATAAAGAGATTACATTGAATGTAGTTATTAATGGATGGCTTCTGAGAAAAATTCTAATAGATATAGGTGTAGAAGTTAATGTACTCACATTAGATGCTTGAATCAGATGGGTAGACCACCATTACGCCTTCTTCAAATGTGTTGTATATGGCAAACAAAACTAGGGTTAACTATTACAATATGTGACTATTATGATTCATGGATCCAAGTTTCTTGGAGACTTTGAAATATGGAGCTCGCAGAGGTAGATAATTTCCCAACATTATTTGGGCGCCCCTGGTGTTATGCGAATAATGCATATTTGTGCTTCAAAGCATGGCGTACATTAGATTTGAAAACAAATAAGAGTGAAACATTATACCTTTGACATATGTAAAGGATTCCCGTAAGTTGAGCCTTTGAGTGATGAGGACTTGAACATGATATATGCGTACACGATTAGAGATCTTGAGGCAACCGAGCCATCTAAGGAAGGAGTGATTCAATGGGATGATGCTCATTCAGTTAGTGATACTACAAGTATTTTTATGACAACTAGGTGTATGGAACATATGAAGTAGTTGGGTGAGAAATAAAGAATATTGTTACTTACGTGATTAGGTCGTGCGTCATTCAACACTTGAGTCATAACTAGGTACCTTGGTGAAGGGAATCCTGATGTATTTTTGTGCACCATGGAATCCTAGTGGAAGGATGAGGGTGATAGAAGAAATATGTTGGTTTATACCCTATGTGGGACAACAATGCATTGGTGGACTACACATAGAGACAACCTATTGGAATGGTGAGAGGTGAGAATCACTTTTCTACTAGGTTTCTAAGGAGCAATGTACCTTCACAGATATGTGAATTCCATGGGAAGTCCCTTTCTTCGCACCATGTCCTGGGAATGTGAGAGACTTTGGATAAAGGGGTAAGATGCCTTGCCACCATCACTTTGGGTACATAAGTTCTATGCCACCCTAAGTGGTCTGCGTGCATGCATGGTATGTCCATGTAGAGTTGACATGGGAAATAGTTAATTGGTAAGAGATGACCTCGGTATGATCCATACTTTTGATTACTTTTCTACTAAACCTCCGGTTAATGAAGCACTATAGATTATGAAGTTCCTTACTTTGGGAGATAATGCGAATGCTTGAGGAAATTATTTTAGACATGTTTGGAGAGATGGATTTAGAGGTGCGCCTTGACCTTGAAGAGACTGAAGAAGAATAAATGGTGCATGCTTGGGAAGAAAAGGAAAGGGGTAAACTGGTATGCATAGTGAATGATGATGAGGAGGAAAAAAACTTGGATGTTAACCACACTGAAGGTATGCGCGAGGTGATGGACACATCAGATGAGAAGGTGTGCACGTATCATGAGCCTATGAAAACAAATAAGGTTAACATTGGGACATATGTAGAGCCTAAAGAGGCCATTATTGGTGATTACTAGTTGGAGCAGGAAGTGGATAAGATTATTGATCTGTCATTGCGTGACTTCCAGGACTTATTTTTGTAAAGCTATCACAAGTTTAAAGGATTACACCCTTCTTTAGGAGAGATGTGAATCAAACTTAAAGAAGGCATGTGCCCGATTAGGAAGAGGCCATACAGGATGAATCCTAATTTACACATTAAGGTAAAGGAAGAAATTGATAAGATGCTCAAGTCTAGAATAATTGAGCCCATTGAGGAGTCTGAATGGGTTAGTCCCATGGTCATTAGTATTAAAAAGGATGGGAGGATAAGGATTTGTGTGGATTATAAGGAGTTGAATGCTTCATGTGTTATTGATCCTTTTCCTACCCCATTTACAGAGGATATCCTAGAAGGAGTTGTAGGGTGCAAGATATACTCTTTTATTGATGGATTTTTAGGTTATCATCAAGTGTGCATAACAAAGGAAGATCAGGAAAAGAAAACTTTCACCACTGAATGGGGAAGTTTTGCATATACAGTTATGCCCTTTTGTATGAGGAATG
Organism: Taxus wallichiana var. yunnanensis; assembly: GCA_018340775.1. NCBI lineage: Eukaryota > Viridiplantae > Streptophyta > Pinopsida > Cupressales > Taxaceae > Taxus > Taxus wallichiana. Next base: position 517,403,448 of record CM031236.1, on the reverse strand, counting down.
CGCCCATTGTATTCTCGTGCATTGTTGTGCAAGATTTTAGGACTTTATTCATAAGTTTTTACAGGTATATCTAGATGATTGGACCATGTATGGTTTGGTTAAGGATCATTGTGACAATTTGAGGCTTATGTTTGAGAGGTGCAAGTAGTTGAGTATCTCTCTAAATATTAAGAAATGTATCTTTGTGACACCTTTTGAGCACTTTGCTTAGGAATATTATTTGTAAGGAAGGTTTGTTTGTAGATTAATCCAAAGTCATTTTGATCTTAGGATTGGAAGAACCTAACAATCAAAGTGAAGTGTGTGGATTTCTTGGACATACAGGTATTACAAGAAATTCATTAAGGGCTATGAAAATATTTTCATGCCCTTGGAGGAACTTTTGAAGGCTAAGGGAAAATTCTATTGGGGTGAGGCGCAACAACAAGCATTTGAAACACTAAAGGAAAGGCTGACCACTGCACCTATTTTGTGCTTTCCTTTGTGGGAAAAACCATTCCATGTTCATGTGGGTAATTCTAGGATGGTGATTTGCGTCGTGTTAGCACAACCAGGAGAAGGAATTGTAGACCACCCTATTTGTTTAGGAAGCGAAAGTTGACACCAGATGAAAAAAATTATACAACTACTAAGCGCGAAGATTTTTCCATGATTTACATGCTACACAAGTTCAAACAATACTTATTAGATACACCGTTTATCTTCTTCACATATCATATGACACTTAAGTATTTGGTCAATAAGCCTATTTTACAAGGGTACATTTATAGGTGGATACTACTATTTCAGGAGTTTCAGTTTACAGTGATTGTGAAACCAGGAAAAATCAACTTAGGGCTTGATCATATGTAGATAAATTAATGTTGGTGAGGACATGCAAAGCATTGAGGACACCATGTTAAATGCACAACTCTTTATATTGAATCACACACCCACCGAGTTGGAAGATATTGCCATCTTTTTTTGCGACATGCACCGAGGGAATGAATACCTTGGCGAAAGAAACAACTTGCAATACATGTGGCACCTTACCAGTTGATAGGTGGAGATTTATACAAGCTAGGTCGTGGTGACATCTTATGGTGATGTGTACTAGAGCATGAGCGTGAGGGGATTATGGAAGAAGCTCATGGTGGAATTGTAGGAGGTCATTATGCGGGAGATGCCACCGCACGCAAGATTCTGATGGTTGGCCTTTGGTGGGAAACATTATACAAGGATATTAAAGAATATGTCAAGGTGTGTGATCATTTTCAGTGCCTTGAGAAGCTTGGATCTAGAGATGAGATGCCTTTGATGCCTATTGCAAGTACTTGAACCTTTTGAGAAATGGGAAATTGACTTTATAGGTCCAGTTTCCCCACTCGCACATAGGAATAATGCACACTATATTATAACTTTTACAAACTATATAACAAGGTGGACAGAAGCAACACCTACAAAGGATTGCACGATTGCTATAGTATCAATATTTTTATGGTAAAATATTATCAGAAGGTATGGATGTCTATTGAGCTTGACAAGTGATAGGGGCACTCATTTTCTTAATGAGACCATTAGAATTATTTTGGCTGAGTTTATGGTGGCACACCACAAGACAACCCCTATCATCCACAAGACAATGGTACTATTGAGGCTTTCAACAAGATTCTGGGACACACATTGATAAAAATTTGTGATGTTGGAAGGAAATAATGGGATGATAAAGTATCTATTATACTTTGGGCATACATAAGCACTTAAAATTATTGAACAAGGCCACACCCTTTTAGTTGGTGTTTGGCGCGGAGGATGTATTTCCTAAGGAATTCATATTTCCCTCCATGCGTATTGTGCACAAAATATGTTTGGAAGATGAAAAATTTGTTGAAGAAAGATTAGACAAACTAATGTAGTTAGATGAGTGGCACACTATTTCCGGTGGAGTTAGAAGATAGAAAAAGTGAGACAAAAGGCATGACATGATAGAAATATTCGAATAAGGAATTTGAGGTTGGAAAGAGTGTTATTTTGTATGATTCAAAGTTTACATGCCATCTTGGGAAGTTAAAATTTCATTGGTTGGGACCCTTTGTTGTAACAAAGATACTTGATTCAGGCACTTGTTAGTTACATGCACTAGATGGCACTTATTTGCTCGGTTACTTCAATGGGAGTAGGCTGAATCCCTACTATAAATAATTCTTTTTGTGTTTGTAATAAGGTATTATTGCCACTTAGATTAGATTTCCATTTCATGCATTCCATTTATATGTGTTTCTTTTCATCATTGTTATGTTTTGTCAATTTACTTGATGTTGTGTTGTAATAAGCGCACTTGTGCGCCAAGATGTGATTACTATATAGTGGATTCATGCGTAGAGGACCATGTAAAATTTTAGTGTGGGATGGAGCAGATACAATTGTTTTACAAGTATTGGAATATGAATGTCTTCCTCAAAGATGGGTGTGCATAAAGAAAGGTGTTACAAGTTCTTGGATTAAAGGGATTTTAAGGAATTTTTCTCAGTTTAAAGACCATGCGTGGATGGATGGATGCACAGTGTAACACTAGGTAGGAAGCAACATTGGAAACTAATTGATATGAGGCACAATGGTTGATGTAATTTTGTGCGTAAGGATGTATGTGGCCAAAAATTAGTGGGTGCACTAGAAAGTAATGATTGGGGTGCGAAAAAAATCAGCGAGACGCATGGAAAAAGCTAGGAAACATAATTAATGTTGGGTAAGGTGGTAGGTGAATATTAATCAATGAGAAAATTTTGGAAAATCCTATAAAAAGAGGTGCTTGTGATTTTATTTTTACCTTTCATGTTGAAGAATTCAAGTCACATGCAAAGACATATGAAGAATGTTTGAGTATGAAATTACGTGAAAGAGCATTTACAGGGTGTCAAACCAAAGGTGTTATCTCATGGCATGGTTGTTAAAGGAGCTGCATCAAAAGGGTGTTGTTGATGGAAAATCATAGCACCCTTGAATGTCTGCGACTCAATGGGTTGATACTCTCAGTGCGATTGCATAACATGGAGCTTCTCCCAAGTGTGGGACCTTGTGAATCGAGAAAGCTCTCCGGATGAAGGTTGGTTCCTATTCCTTTGTTCAGATGCACACATAAAAATGCAGAGGGTTTACTCAAAAACCTAATCTAACATGCCAAGGAGACAGGGTAAGAAGATGCATAAAAATAAACCTAAACTAACAAAGGTGATGCACCAGGAATGAAGAACACCTGTCTTGCCAATAAACACAAACCATTAAAATGCAATGCAAGATCATGCACAGATAACCAAATTTGTAGTGAAAGATCAGGAGGATGTAAATGAACATAGAGAGGGTTGAGAATCATCCACAGACATGCATTACTTGCTCCAAATATTGATACAATACACTACAAAATGCCAAGAGGCAAAGTTGCATTACAGTTTTAGATGGGAGGTTTGAACTCCACAAATTTGCTCGCAAAGAGAAGAAGGAGGGGCAAAAACAAGAATGTCAAAGCTTTAGAAAGAAGCCCCTCCTTAAAATTTATAGGAAGAATGAGAGAAGTAAAAGAGAGGAATTCCAAATCTACCCCAACCACCTCCAGTTGTATTTAATTCATCTCATTATGGCGGTAGGTGAGAACCCTAGCAAACCCAAAAATGGTGAATTGTATTTTGCATTTTTGAAGAACTTGTTCTCACCTAATTAAAGATATCCAGTTGTAGTTGGACAGAGGACCTCGTAAGATTTCTGAAAAGTCCAACCTTGCGTGAATCCGAGCTCCCTGTGAAAATTTATGGCCATTTGAATATCTGCGTCAGGGTTTTCTTTCTGTCGGGTTCGGGTGTCAACGCTCAAAATGTTACACCTCCTGAAGATGCGCCTCCTAAAGATGCACCTTGTGAAGATGTGCCTCGGCACATCCATACTCATGTCAACATACTCTTAAGTGCGCAATAGGCGCTGAAAATGTGGTGTCGACACCTTTTGATGTGCGCCTCCAACCTGTGCCAGTGCAACTTTTCCCATGTCGACATCTTCTGATGTGCACCTCCAACTTGTGCTAGGGCACAAATTTTCCCATGCTGACATCTTCTAATGTGCACCTCTAACCTATGTCGAGGTGCAAGTTTTCCGATGTCGACATCTTCACATGTGTGCCTCCAACCTATGCCAAGGCATAACTTTTCCCATGTCGACATCTTCTGATGTGCGCCTCCAACCTACACCAGGGCGCGAATTTTTCATGTCAACATCTTCTGATGTGTGCCTCCAACCTGTTCCAGGGTGCAAATTTTTTCATATTGACATCTTTTGATCTGCACCAAGGTGACTGGTGGCACAAATACATGTCGGGTTTTGAGTTTCGTTAATTTCCATATTCTTCTGTTTGTCTATATTTACCCGGGGGGAAGATATATAGAAAAGGTGTTTGAGCAAAGGAAATGCATGTGGGAAGAATATTTATGGAGCTAGGGTTTGAGGGAACAAAATTATAGCAAGGGCACATGGAGTTTAAGTTCCAGGTGATCGAACGATTCTAAGAATACATTTTTATCATTGAAATGACACCCCAAAGAGTACATAGAGCAGCTACCTAAGGTAGGAGGTAGAAGGAAGCAAAGTAGAGGTTGAGGACACGCCCGAGTCTCATTTTTAGAGATGCAATATCCTAAAGGCATCATAATGGGATTAGATTGGGAGTCACATATTAGACGAAGAAAATTAAGTGACTACAATCATCGCACTAAGGATAACAAGGACGAGTTGGACAAGACCCTAGTGGTAAAAACAGATTTGCAAACAAAAAATGACATGGTCATCTATAACGATGCAAGATAGAAGTTTTTGGAGAATGTTGGAGTCATGTATTTGTATGAGCTGCCATATTTTGGAAAATCGTAAAAAAGTATATCACCTGGTTGATGTCTTGAGTCCACGAGGAATTTTTTTATTTTGCAAGGTCATGAAGGTGACTTACCATGCCCTTGATTGGAAGGTTAACAGGGTTTTGGAGCTTGGGCATTGAGATTTTTAATGACCTTAATGATGAAAAGGGTGTAGAAGCAACTTTTGTTGCATTGGATTATGTGAAGGGAGAGCGCGCTATGGATATTGTCAAGCTAGAAAATCACCTTGTGATCTGGGTTGTGCACCTTCTCACCAAATTGATATCTGATGAGTGTTGGAACCAAGTAAATAAAATGTGGCTCCATATCGGCAAGAAGATGTCTGAGGGAGTGGTATACAACTTGTCTACTTTCATTGTTGAGACTATAATTGAAGAAGCGCACCATGGAGACAAGATAAGTTTTGGTGCTATTTTATTATCTATTGTGTTTGTGGAAATTGGGGTGCCCAATGGGCCAAAGGAGAATATTTGGAAATTTCCTAAGGAGAAAAAGTCACTTGTAGCTAGATTTGAAAAATACACATGTGATGGATCTATGAGTGGACCTTACAAGAAAATGCTTGGAACTTTGGTATAAGTGCTTGCACAAAGCTTTTGAGTATGAATGGAGAATACCCAAGGAACTTCCTTTAGTATTGGATAAGCAGGCCCAATTCACATTCTATCAACATTTTTGCATAGGTAGGTTTGGAATGAAGGATGGAAAGTGGAGCCCTTGGTTCAAACTCCTATATGCCTTTACTGTGCGTTATTTACAAGCCTTGGTGCATAGGTTTTCAAACACGCACGTACTAGTTTTGATGCGAGAAAGGTGGACTATGATTATCATATGCTCTGGAAGAAATACGTGTATCTGAATAAGTCTAATTATATAGAAAATTTGATCTCTAATGATGTAAATATCAATTCAATGAGTTTGGCAGTTGGGAAACTTGGTGCAATGGTAAGGTATACATCTACCTTAAGCCCAGATTATTAAATGAGAAGTAAGCTGAAAATGAATTCAAGCTCCTAAGTTACCAAAATCAAAGCATATGGTGGGCACATTGTAGGGTGAAATCCTCCCCACACATATAAATAAGAAGAGGAGGAAGAATTGAAGGAATACAAAGTGGAAGATTGGATCATGGCTCAAAGAGGTAGCCGACTATGGGGAAAAGAGAACGCGTGAGGAAATGCCTCCCAGATAGGAAGAAGGTGGAGAAGTGAGAGTGGAAATGGGTGCCGTGGAGATAGATAAAGGTGAGGGTGCTAAAGACCAAGGTTTTAGAAGAGTATTAAGGAGAACTGGAACAAAGAGTGCAGGTGTGAGACCCTCACAGCCACCCAGAGATCACTCGGAACCTCTCTCGTCAAAATTGAACCAGCAAGGAAGAGGCATAAGTATCTTCCCATGAAAGAGAGTGAGGAGGAGCAGTTGGATGAAAGTGAGCATATCATAGGGAGACTCTTATTATTGATGTGGATGTAGAGGAGCCTTAACATGAAGAGATGCGACATGACACAAATTTTTATGAAGAGTGTGAAGAGGTAGGTGGTGCCAAAGGGGAAGAGCAAGAAAAATATAAGGGTGAACCATTCGGTGCCTACTAGTGAACATGCGGGTACACGGTAAGTGGAGGCCAAAATTTGGATACTAAAGTGTGCATTCCTAAGGGTCACCGATTTGGGAGAAATAAGGAAGAAGAGATGTATAAAATTATAGAGTTGGGGTACGTTAATTACCCTTCCAAAATTATTCACGCCAAGTTTTAGATTACTTTGGACCTCCAAAGCTTTATGGATGGGAATTGATGGACCACCAAGGTGTGAATATGCGCATGAGGAAACAATTGTCTTGGAGCATACATACTCACATAGATGAGCCTGAATTTGATGTAAATGAGGAGGCATGTGTCTCACGGGAAGATGAAGAAGGGGACATAGGCCACGAACATGACTATGAAGACAATATAGTTCATAGATGAACAAAAAATTAATGGCTTAACAAAGATGGCAACATAAGTGGTGAGTAAGAATATTGATAAGTCAACCACACTCAATTCATTGATGGAAGATAAAAATATCCTAAAGGAGCAAGTTGAGAAACCAACAAAATCACACAAGAAGGAAAGGGAGAAGAGGCAAAAATTCTCAAGCTTTTGCGGTGGAGCTTGGGAAGGATATTATAGACACGCATCCATACATAGATGAAAAAATATAGAAAACATATATATCCTCGCACTTCTTACAGGATTGTGTCCATATTTTAATCAAGAAGAATTCAAGGGGTGTCAAAGGAAACCGTAAAGATGATTGCATAGAGGGAGAAAGAAACTGTAGCAGAGAAGGAAAGAAAAAAGAATCAAATAGGGTGCAAGATAGTTGAATGTGATGCCTTATTACAGGAAATTAAGGAATAATTGAAGAAGGAAAACTTTGCAATGAATATATGTGCAGATCCAGAGTTAATCATTAAAATAACCTGACATTGGTTGAAGAGAATGAGGTCCTTGCTGTGAAGAAAAATGAGATTACTGGGACATGAGGAGAGGCTAAAATTGCTAGCAGAGAATCTCGATGCACTCACAATAGCATGATATCCTCACAAGGATAAATTAAAAGAACTTTGGAAACTGATAGCATGGAGAATGGACGTAATGGATGGTGTGAATTCAAGTTTGATTAATGTTCTTAGATTGTTGAAGAACAAGGTCAAAGATATGAATTTAGATGAAATGGATGTTGTGCTTGGTGATATTCCTACTAAGGAAAAGAAGGGACTTAGTGAATAGAATGAACTAGAAGCATATATCAAGAATGATTACCCTGAAATTTTGTTCCTATAGAAGAATAGTGGGCAATTATTGAAATAATTTTACATTCTTTCATTTATCCTTTGATATTTTATTCTTTATTCTTGAAGATATAGGGTATGATTACCCATTATCGGGGCAGAAATGACCTTAATGTGGGGTAATAGTATCAAATGCACATGAGAAAAGGGCATGCGGGAAGGGGGCACACGTGGAATTTTGGTGAAAGAAAGGTGCATTTGGGTAAGACAAAGTTTGGAACTTAGTCATTCTCCATATTACGGGCTAAGGATAGGATGGAGTGTGAAGCATGCATTACATAAAGACATGAAGACTTCAAGAATACGCAAAGGATATTTTGGGAACAAGAGGAAGATCAAGAGTCATGCAGAGTTCGAGCTAATAATAGGATTAAATATGGAGTTAATTATAGATAATCTATTATTAGGCGAAGCTTGCATGCTTCTTTAGTTATATTTATAGCAACACATGGCTATTTTGAGCATGTAACCTATTTTGAGAGTGCATGGGTGGTGAAGGGAAAGTCCCCACCCCTATATATATGTATTGATTTACACGATTTTGAGAGACCGAGACCATGATCTGGATTGTAACATAGTTATGTTGTTGGTATGTTTGTGCGCATGACTTTGTAATGATACTTATGGTGTATTTAGCTTCTATGTTTTGTGATGATTTAATACAATGGATCATTATGGATGGATATTAATTGTTGATGTCTCTACTCATGGTTATTGTATGGTGAATCTGGTATTAATCCTTATGTGATCTATATATTTTACTTATTATGTGTGTTTCCAAATTGAGCTCATGGATCTGATTGTTAGAATGAGATATGCACTTTGAGTATGGTTATTATGAACATGCATGCCAACACCCTGGTAAGACAATGTAACAAAGAGGGACCTGATACCTTTGCACACTTCAGGTGAGTGCTCAAATATATCTAAGTGATGTGCCAACACATCTAGGGTTGTTGAGTGGGAAAATAAGACTACAAATATCAAGCATGGTTTATATGATGGTCCGAGAGAGTATGATGTGCCTTTTAAAAATATCTTGTCCAAATTGTCCTATGATATTCATCCAATTCAACATGCATAATAGTTCTTTGGAGGGTTACTGACACCATCTCGAAGGGTCTTATCACATAAGACATATGGATTCGCATGAGGTGTTGGAATTAGATCTTCACGTTGAAGTGGTTGGGAGTGTTGACACTTTGGAGTAAGCCCATTTCTAGAGGCTTAGATAGTAGCTATGGCTAAGCATTTAGAGATTATTTCTTCCAACTCGGCACATGAGATGCGTAGCAGTTATGGTGTACTGATTGTGAAGTTGAGGGACATACAAAGGATAGTTGTGTACGTAGGACTGTGTGTGCGTATTGTTACAATATTGTGAGATCTACCACAAGAATCATGATGTTAGGAATTTCCCACTTTTGCAGCATGCAACCATGAAAATTGTCTCCACGTACTTCAATATTTGCAATGCGAAACCAATGATACCAAATAATGTCGATTGATAGACCAAATCCATGAGGCATGTGAGACTGGAATGTGGAAAATCATTGTGGCAAGTAGCTCTCAAGTGTAGGAAGTCCAACCTACGAAAAGACATAATAGTGGAGAAGGTGGATTCCACAGGTGGATATAGGAACACAGTCGTGGTGGTTAATGAAGATTTATGTGAGGGACTTGCTACACTTATGGGCCCTCGATTATTACTAGCGTGAGCGTCCCAGAATCGGTATGTACATATTATGGGAAACAACATAAGATGAATTCCCTAACCTTTATGAGCACATGTGTAAAACAAGAAGGAAAAACTCACAGGGATGATCAAGGTGCACTATGCAAAAATGACCAATGGATGCCAAAGAAGATGCCAAATCTAGATTTACAACCCATGCTAATGACTACTCACATGAGAAGCAAAACTTGCGCACGAGCCTCTTAAATCCAAACCACTCATTAGGAGATAAGAGGTTATGCATGCTAAATATCTAGATGCTCCTCATCAGAAGGAGGTCTATCAAGAGACCATAGGAGTGATCAGTGACTTACATGGTGAGATTCGGTGCTGAAGGAGCAAGCATGCGAGAGGGAACACATGAAGACTATTGAGCTCCCACATAAGGATGTAGATAATCTGAAGAAGATATGCAAGATGATGAGACAAGAGAATATCATTCCACTACTAGGATAATGGCTGCATGAGTAGGTATCACATGTTGGAGTTGAGCGTGAGTGATAGACACTCCATGCAAATTTTCCACCATAGAACCATGAATATGATAAGGAGATCACACTAGATGCAGTGATTGATGGTTGGTTGGTCAACAACATTGTGATTGATATAGTTGCTAAAGTGAATGTTCTGACTTTAGATGCATGGAACTAGATGGGGAGACCACCATTGCAGCCATCTTCCAATGTGTTGTATATGGTGAATAAGACAAGGGCCATGCCTATTGGGGTGTTGAAAGATGCTTCAATTACTATTCAAGGAGCCAAGTTTACAAGAGATTTTGAAGTTTTGGAGCTGGCTGAGGTAGATAATTTTCTAGCACTACTTGGGCGTCCTTGGTGTTATGTGAACAATGTTGACCTACATTTCAACAAGAGATATATCAGTTTTGAGAACAAGGATGAGCGCGTGGTCATACCCTAGATGAGGCAAAGGCTACACCATACATTGATCCTTTGAGTGAGAAAATCTTAATAGAATTTATGTGCAGATAGTGTGTGACTCTCGAAACGTGGAGCCATCTAAGGAAGGCATACTTTAGCGGGAAGACACACATTCTATCAGTGACACCACTAGTGTTTCTTGTGAAAATTGGGCCCATGGTACGTATGAGATGGTCGGGCATGAGATGAAGGGAAGAGTCACCAAGATGATCCGGATGCGCATGGTTAGGCATTTGGGTAAAAGTTAGTTACTAAGGTATATTGGTGAGGAGAATCCCGATTTGTTCTTGCGTGCCATGGAGAACTAGTGGCATAATGAGGGTGATCGAAGGAATATGTTGGTATATACTTTGTGTGGGACAACAACATGTTGGTGGGCGACACACATAGATAACTTGTTGGGTTGGTGAGAAGTGAGAATCTCCTTTTCAACAAGGTTTACATGGAACAATGTACCTACACTTATACATGAGTATGATGGGAAGACTCTTGCTTTGGTACACGTCCATAATTGTGAGAGACAATGGGCAAGGTCGGAGGCATTTACCACCATCTCTTTGGGTGCATAAGTTTTATTCCACTCTACATGAATGTGCACACGTGTGGTATGCCCATGTTAAGTTGAAAAGGGATATTGTAAGCTAGCAGGAGATGACTAAAGGTATTGTTCACACCTTAGATTATTTTCTAATAAGCCACTTAGACATGAGGCTTTATAGATCATGAAGCGCATCACATTGGGGATATCACAAAAGTAGAGTTACTCATGCTTCAGTTACTTGGAGACCCTAATCTGAGGAATGCGTTAATATATTGTAAACAAGAGAGATGTAATTGGGGCCACACCTGGAAAGAGAAAAAAAAGGGAAGCTAGTATACCTCATTGATGATGAAGAGGTGGAAAACTTGGATATTAGCCATATAGAATGTGTGCATGAGGTAATGGACTCAATGATGAAAAAGCACACACATACCATGCTCTATGAAGAAAAATAAGAAAGTTAATATTGACATTGAGGATGCGCCTAAGGAGGCTATCATTGGATATTACTGGAAAAAAAAAAGAGGTAGCAAATATCATTGAGCTCTTGTGTGATTTCTAGGATCTATTTCCAGGGGCTATCATGAGTTGAAATGTGTGCATCCCTCATTAGGAGAGATGAAGATTAAGCTAAAAAAGGTGTGCATCCATTTGGAAGAGGCCTTATAGGATGAATCCAAACATGCACATGAAGGTGAAAGAAGAAATAGAAAAATGCTTAAGTCTAGGAATCATTGAACCAATTGAGGAATCTAAGTGGGTTAGTCCCATGGTGATCAACATCAAGAAGGATGGGAGGATCAGGATTTATGTATATTATAGGGAACTTAATGTGTCATGTGTTCATATATCCTTTTCCTATGTCATTCATAGAGGAAATACTTGAGGGAGTTGTAGGGTGTGAAATCTACTCCTTCACTGATGGGTTCTTAGGTTATCATTAAGTGCACATTGCGTGAGGATCAAGAAAATACCACCTTTGCACCACTGAATGGGGAAGTTTTACATACATTGTGATGCCTTTTAGATTGAAGAATGTGCCAATAGTATTTCTCGCGCATAGTTATGTATGCCTTTCATGACTTTATTTATAAGTTTTTGTAGGTTTATTTAGATGATTGGACTTGTCTATGGGTTTGTTAAAGATCATTGTGATAATTTGTGGCTCATGTTTGAAAGATGTAGGAAGTTAAACATCTCTCTTAACATTAAGAAGTGTATATTTGCTACACCTTTTGGAACTTTTCTTGGGCACATCATTTTTAAGGATGGATTTTGGTAGATCCGACTAAGATAATAGTGATTTTTGGGATTAGAAGAACCTACCAACCAAAGTGAAGTGCGCAAATTCTTGGGGCATATTGGATATTACAGAAAATTTATCAAGGGATATGCAAAGGTTGTTGCACCTCTGGAAGAACTAATCAAGAGCGTAAAGGAAAGTTTTATTGGGGTGATGCACAACAGTAGGAATTTGAAACCTTGAAAGAGAGATTGACTACTACCCATATCTTGTGCTTTCCTTCATGGAAAAAACCATTCATGTACATGTTGATGCCTCTAACATGGATATTGGTGCAGTCTTAGTGCAACTAGGAGAGGGTAATGTGGATCATCCCATATGCTTTACAAGAAAAAGTTGACACCACAGAGTAGAATTATACTACAAAAGAGCATGATGCATTGTCTATAATCTATATGCTTCACAAGTTTCAATAGTACTTATTGGCCATACCATTTATCTTCTATATATATCATATGGCATTGAAGTACTTGGTCAACAAACCTATTTTGTAAGGGCACATCTACTTGATGGATACTCCTTTTTCAAGAATTTGATTTTACAATTGTAAAACCTGGAAAGAGCAATATGGGACTTGATCACTTATCAAGGATCAATTCTGGAGAGGACACTAGAGTATTGAAGACACTATGTCTGATGCATAGTTTTTCTGGTTGAACCACACGCCCAAAAATTTGAAGGATAATTAGTATTCTTATGGAATGGGCTTATGTTAGAGGGGGATGAAAACATTAGAAAAGAAGCATCTTACTATATGAGTTTGCCATACCAACTCATTGGAGGAGATTTTATAAGATGGGCCACGACGAGGTCTTGCGTAGATGTGTTTTGGAGCATGAGTGTGAAGCCATTATGGAGGAATCTCACAAAGGTATTGAAGGAGGGTTTATGCAAGAAATTCGACTACGCGTAAGATCCTTCTAGTTGGTTTATGGTGGGAGACATTGTACAAAGATACCAAGGCTTATGTCAAAGCATGTGATCATTGTCAACGACTTGAAAACCTAAAATAGAGATGAAATGCCTTTGTGAACCTATATCAAGCATAGAACCTTTTGAGAAGTGGGTTGTTGATTTTGTAGGACCTATTACACCACCCATGCATAGGACAAGAGCATGCTACATCATTATCACATGTACTAAATACTTGACAAGGTGGGACAGAGGTTGCACCTACAAATGATTACAAGATAGTCACAACAACAAGGTTCCTTTGGGAGAAATATTATCAGCATGTATGGATGCCCTTTGAGCTTGATCAAGTGATAGAGGAACTCATTTCTTGAATGAGAACAATCAAATTTTTCTAGCATAATTTATGGTGGCACACCATAAGACTACTCCTTATCACCCTCAAAAAATGGCATTGTTGAAGCTTTCAACAAGATATTGGGGAAAACACATGAAGATATGTGATGTTGGAAGAAAGGATTGGGATGATAAGGTATCAACCATTATTTGGGCATATAGAATAACCTATAAATGGTTGAACAAGACCACACCCTTTCAGTTGGTGTTTGGCATGGAAGTTGTAATACCTATGTGGAATTTTATTACCATCCCTATGTATTGTGTGCGCAGTGGATTTTCTGATGAAAAGGTTGTGGAAGAGCGCATTGAAAAATTGATGCATTAGATGAGTGGCACACCATTTCTCATTGGAGCCAGAAGAATAGGCATGACATAAGGCTTGGCATGATAGGCACATCAAGAATAAGTCTTTTGTAGTTGGAAAGATGGTACTCTATATGACTCCAAGTTTGCGTGCCACCTAGGAAAGTTGAAGGTCCATTGGTTGGGACCCTTTGTAGTGACCAAGATACTTGACTCAGGCACATGTCAATTATAGGTGTTGGATGGCACCATGTTTCCTGGTTACTTCAATGGGAGTAGGTTGAAGCCCTACTATAAATAAGATTCTTTGTGTTTGTAATAAGGTAGTATTGCCACTTAGATTAGATTTCCTTTCATGTTTTGTTTTTTTACTTGTTTTTTTTTGTTGTAATAAGCATGTTTTTGTGTAGAGCTGATTACTATTTATTGATTTGATTCATAGAGGACCACACATAATTTTAGTGTGGGGTGGAAGCATGTATGACTATTATATAAGAAATCCCAGATGATGGTTCGTGCCATGGAATCAGTACGGAGGTTCGTGTAACATTTGTAGAAAGATAGGTGTTGGGAAAAGATGAATTGAGAATGCAAGAAGGAAAAGGAAGGTGTTGTAGATGCTTAGGATGGTGGTGCTTCAAGGACATTTTCTTAGGTTGAATCCATGTAAATAAGAGGTCATGCAGTGTATCATGATGGAGGCAACAACATGATGTACTACTTGGAATATGGCATAGAGGAAGATGGGTTGGGGTGCAAGGAAGTGCGTGCAAGGATGTCTACATGCTTGGAAAGTAGTTACCGTGCTAGAAAGGTTATGAATGTCGCGCGCATGAAAGAAACACATGGAAGAAAGAAAAAATTTCCTTAGGAGGAAAAAGGTGTCTTAAAATGGAAAAAGTACTTTAAAACATAAAATATAGAAAAATCATTTTTAAAGCCAAAAAAGTATGTTGGTGGAGTTTTAAATTATGATAAAGCTATAAAACGGGGTAAATCATGTTTATTTTTTACTTTGTATTCAAAATATTTGAGCAACTGAGAAACCAAACAACCAAGTATGACAAAGTGAAGTAACTAGTGAGAAAAATAGAAACAACATGTAGAAGGTGTTAGTGTGGAGATCATTTGTTGGGAAAAGTGAAGGTTTGAGCAAGAAGCTAGGGAATGCACAAAAGTTGAGGGAAGTTGGAGTTTGAATGAAGGGCACATAAGGCAGGGTTCACATGGCTGGATATTGAAAAATACTTAGGGAACGTGTGGTGAGAAATTATAATGGCACCAAAGAAGGTGAACTTAACATCACCAAAGGGAAAAGGCAAGGGAAGAACAAAGAAGACAAAGGTTGAAGACCCACTAGAGGAATTGTTCTCAAAAATGCAATATCCTCCTAAATTAATTATGGCACAACAATGGACCTTACATCTCGTAAAGTGCAAAATTAGTGAATTCAATCACAGGGCATCGGGGAATGAGGTGGCATGTAACAAGGACATGTTCCGAGAGTTTCGACAAGGAACAAATAATGTCAATTATTGATTGATGACTCGTTAAGGAATTTTCTAGAGAAAGTAAGGGTCCTGCAATTATTTGAATTTCCATACTTTGGGAGACTGCAAACCTCTTCTAATGGTTAATGTGAAGGGTATATGAAGATTACTTCTATTTTGTTGGATGAAGAATGAGGATTACATATTGTTTGATTAGGTGAGTTACTGGGGTTACGAGAGATGGGAGAAGACCTAGACTTGGATCTACGAGATGAGGAAAAGATTGATGAATTGGCCAAAAAAATTTAGTATGAAAGAGGGGTAGATCCATGGATGTGGAAAAGCTTACAAACCCCGCAACTAGAGTAGTTGCCAAATTGGTAAGTTGTAAGCTTGTTGCCTCGGAAAGATGGGGAGAAGTGAAAAGGAAATTAATATACATTGCACAAAAGATGGCACACAAAACATAATACAATATTACACAATTCATCGTCGATGGAATTATTGAAGTGGTGAAGGCACATACTAAGAAAGGAGAGAAGATTACATGGGGCTCCATTCTCTTACTAATTGTATTTCGGGAAGTTAGTGTCCTAGAAGACCAGAAGAATATATGTGGGTTCACCCCATAAAGATCAATCCCCAGAGTTCAATTTGTAGATTTTACATGTGAGGGTGCATTCAAAATTCAATACAAGGCACAACTAGAAAAATGGTACAACAAGATGTGTGCAACATTTGAAAATGAATGGTGCATACTTAGGGAGATTCCTAGATAATTTGGGGATTAGGATAAGTTTGTACTAATGCAACACTTTAGCCTTGCATGGTTCATGATGGTCAATGGGGAAATGGGGCCATAGTACAAACCATCATTTGCATTTACATCAAAATACTTTAAAGGCACAGTAAAAAAAAATAATGATGTGCATAAATTGACATTTGATCCGAAAAGGTTGATTCAGACTGGTATAATTTGCACACCACCTTTGGATATGCTACCAAGATAACATACTCGGAGAATTCTGGGTTGGATTCCTTAGATTTAAACCCAATGATGAATGTGAAAATCGAAGGAATGATATGCAGGGTCTTTTTGTGATGTTACACTTGAAGACACGGGATGGAGTGTAGGTAGAAACATGTGACACTCACATGCCTCAAGCCAAAAAAATGCACTGGAAGTCCCAAAGAGGAGCCGAGAGGAGTCCCCAACTAAAGAAGAGGAAGAAAATGTTGGCACTAGATCAAGGGTGGAGAAAAGAAATGCAATACAAAATAAGGAATTACAATGAGGGCACATGATCCTCACAACCAACTAAGGTAAGTCCACTAAGGACAAAGAAGGGGCACGTAAGGGACCCAAGTAGTTTATGATGATGAGGAAGAATTAGAGGAGAAAGTGGTAGAAGAGTTAAGGCACAAGAAGTCCACGCAGGAGATAGAGCCACTAGTGGATATGGAGCCTAGCTTGGAGAAGGGAGAAAGGGATGAACAACATAGAGGCCTGTGCAGGGAGGAGACACCAGAGCATAAAGAGGAACCCAAGGGGAATAAGGAATATGATAACTCTTATGTCATCGGGGAAGATAAGGGTGTCGGATTTGAAACCAACATAGGGCCATTCACACCAAGGAAGCTGCAAACAAAGGAAAAAATGGTAAGGAAACGAAGGCCTCCCCAACCACCGCATATGGATTTTTTTGATGATCTTATGAAGGTATTAAGGGAAATATTTCAAAGAACAGTTTGTATGGAGAAGTTGTTTGGATGGGACCTAATGGACAAGGAGGGAGGGATATCATACATGAATAAGATGTTGTCATGGAGTATGTATACACACACTGAGGAGCCAGAGTTTGAGATTAGCAATAGGTCCTACTCCACCTTGGAGTTGATTAAGCAGTCATAAAAAAGGAGTACAAGATTTTTGACCCCACAAGGCTAAATGATGAACAAACATGTAATGCCTTGAATAAACCGACAACAAAGGTTACACACAAGAATTTGGATAGGGGTACTACCATGAGGCTCATGGTAGAAAACAAGAAGAATAAGGAGTGTGAAATGAAGAGCCTGAAGAATGATATCAATGGGGAGCAGAAGCACATGAAGGAGGCCTACGAAAGGGAAAGAGAATTGGTGAAGCAAATAATAGGTGCATGCCCCACCCTGGTAAGTCAATCTCGAGAACTTTAAATTGGTAAGAACCAAGTCTTTGTGCAACAAGGGTTAACATGACTTTTGTGGATGAAGAGCCACCCATTATTCATGTTATCATTTTCATCCCGGTAGATGCCCCAAATGGTCGCTTGAAGTCTCTTGTCCGTGATCGTAAACATTAGTAATTTCTTTTGACGAATTCAAAATTACTTATTGGAATTTAAATCAAATTACCATTATATATATATAATAACATATATACAAAATATATACAATTGTAATAATAATAGTAATAAAATATATATATATATAACAATGAATAATTTTACTATGGATAAATACAAATATTTTTATGTAAGAATGAAATAATGGGAAACACAAAAATGAGGGTGGTGGTTGGAATAATTAAGTAGAGGAGATGTGTGGTGGGAGAAGAGGAGGCTTTATCAACAGGTTGTGGTAACTATAAATTCCTTAGTAGGTTTGTTCGCATGAGTGAAGCATGCATTGGGTAGTGAATTCATGCACTCCACGGAATGCACAAAGATTCCTACAATGGTTATGGGTTCTCTGATTTTTATTTTGGGGAAATATAGGCACTTTTGAAATGAAAAGGTAATTCTTTTGTTCTTGTTTGTTGTTGCAGAGGTGTGTTCATTAGGTGAACTTCTCGAGGATTTTTAAATCAGCGAATGGGGAACCCTTATTTGTTTTCACCTACTTTTGCTTGATTTAACCTCCCCAAAATAACCAGGGTTTCATAGTCATGTAGGAGCTATTTAACCTCTATATCAATATCGAATTTCTAAACATAAATATGTGCATTTTATAACTTATTCACATCTAATATAATGTGTGGAAAATGTAATTTACAAAATGTAAAAAATGTGACATTTTTAACTACTGACCTATTATTGTTAATTTTTAAATGCACTTATTATTAATTTTATACTTATTAAATGTTTATTTGGTTTGTAAGTTGTGCACATTATGTTTTTCGGTTGTGATTAATGGCATCTATAACTGGTCACTTGGCGAAGTTAATGCTCCAACAGTTGTTTAATTAAGTGTGACAGTGGTAGTTGATATTGATGCGGATTGCATTGATAGTAGCAGTACCAAGTCTGTTTTTCCCTCTCACACTCTGCATTGAACAACCCAACACAGTAATGGAGTTCCCTATTCTTCAAGTTTTCACCCTCCTAAATCCATGTCTTAGCCCACAACTTGCAACTCATTTTCACTACCTGATCTCACTTATTTTGTTTGCATACGTGAGAATGAGTTTATCGCAGCTATTGATTTTGAGACTCTTGTTATTCGTTGTAACTATTACATCCTGTAAGATATTGATTATGAGTTTATCTCACGATTAATGAGTTTATCCAGTTCCAGTTCCTAAGCTAGTTCCTATTGTTCCTCTGTTATATACTATCCCGCGTATCGTATAGTACATGGTTCGTCTTCTCCACCCGCACAACCCTGTGGATGTTCTTCTTGTTCAAGAAGAGAAGCCATACTGTGGCCTACATGCCATCCTCCCAATGAAGTTTTGAATGTGTGGAACGAGGAGAATAAAAATTCTACACCATCTCTTAGACTAAGCACTTCACTCTGTCCACCAGATGTTGTTATTGATTTCTTCATATAAATCAGGTCTGTAAATCATTGTTTTAAGCCCATATTTAGTAGGAATAAAGTCTTTAGGTTAGTATATATCATGTTTACATAGATCGCCTTCTACATGAGAGAAGTTTATTTAGTTCCTGTGTTCATTAGTAAAACTAAATAAACTTTGTATTGTATGTTTGTATAAAATAAACCCCCTTCTATTAAAACAAAAACAAGAGAATGATTTTAAGGCCTACATACGCGAGTTTGAATCTTCTGTTTTTTGTTTGATTTTCTTGTTTTAAGATCTCATAAGTGCAGAGAATTTAGCTATAATGAACTGACTTTGAAATTTTCATTGCAGACCTTAATCCAACAAGGGGCAACATACATGGTAGTAGAAGGAATACCTCTCACAGGGTGCCTGTCAATGGAAATGGCTATAGGCTCCTCTCAAGATCGAGATCGACTTGGATGTATTAAAAGTGTGAATCAAGAAACTGTATTGCATAACACATTGCTGCAACAGGGCTTGCAAGTTCTGAGACATAAACATCCCAACTCATTAATCGTGTATGCAGATTATCATGGTGCACACAACAAGGTCTTGTAGAATCCAGGTGAATATGGTATGGTGTATTTAGAAGCCTGTGCGTGCATGCATTTTGAGCATGTTTTACTAGGTCGTTTGGAGACATTTTTTCTTTAGAAGCCTATGATTGGTTGTGTGTTGAACCTGTTTAACTAGGGCATTCGGTGACTTGATTATTCTTGACAAGCCTATGAATACACATATTTTTGATCCCCAAATACTCTCAATCATATGATGAATTTTTTTTGGTAAGAAGCCTATGAATGCATGTGTTTTGAACCTGTCTTACTAGGTAATTTGTTGACTCAGTTCTTCTTTAGAAACATGAATGCATGTGTTTTTAACTTGTTTTACTAAGCCATTAGGGCGCTCAGTTTTTTCTTACTTGTGTCTTGAGCTTGTTTTAGTAGGGCATTCGGCTTGAGTCTTTTCTTTAGAAGTGAACACACATATTTAGAACCAGTTTTATTAGGTCATTTGGTGACTTTTTTCTCTAGAAGCTTGTGGATGTTCATTACAGTAATTCTCTAAGATTTTTTGTTTGATTTTCTTGTTTTATGATTTTTTGTTTGATTTGGCCTCCTCAATCTCATTTAATTTGATTTTTTATCAAGAATTAATTCTCTAAGCTTATGCAGAGAGGCATGGAGATTCCCTTGAATCCGGGTTACTGAAGTAGGAGCAACATTTTACCTTCCGCTTAGAAGAACTGGGAGGAAGTACCCAATATTTCCAGCAAATATGTTTATAGTTTTGGAGTGTTGCTGCTTGAGATTATCGCTAGAAGGAAAAATATAGATATCAGTTTTCCTGAAGAAATGCAAAACTTAATAGAATGGGTAACTAACCGATGGAGAAGAAAAGCAATGACAAAGTGACCAACTCAAAAGCAAGAGTTGTGCGATTCTTTGAAGAAAACACAATATGCAAAATTGTGTTTTTAAACACATTTATATTTTGGGAAATTGAATACTTCTTCTTTAAACTGCATTTCTAACAAGAAATTTTAATCTCTTGACATTAATTTGTTTGCAGGAATTTTGTGAGTTGCTGGATTCAAACATATGCAGGTAAGGTTGAGTGTGACCTTACTAAGGCAATGATCTATTTAAAAGAATTTAGATTGAATGACATGTTGATATTCTCTACAATTGTTAGAGTGAATGGAATAAATTTGAGTCCCTTGACATACCATTACAGTATATTGTTTTCCATTTCAAAATTTTCGATATATTCTTCCAGAAAAATTACAGCAAAGAAAACTTCCAGAAGTTTTACATATATAACATTTATAGATATTGAGTAAAGCTGCTTGCTAAGGCATTCGATCACATTTTTTACAAAAAATTTGTTTAAGGCCTGAGGACTTGGGTATATTATGAATTTTACATATTCTAGCTACCATTGGGGAATTTTGTTACAAGTTCGACAAAATTTGCTAATGCTTACTAAAAAGGTAATGTAAAACAAAATTTGTACAACTTTTCACTTAATAGTTTGGCCAAAATCCTGGGAATGGTGGAGGTTGCACTTCCTCTTGACTCTTTGATGTGGTAGCATTCACAGATTGAACTGTAGTAGGTAGCATGGTAGGAGGTGTACCTTGAACATTTGCATTAGCTTCTGAAAGTTGGCCAATCTGATCAAGCAACGCTTGATCTAAAATTCCAGAATTTGTAACATTGCTTGTAGGAGAAGATGGGCAGCTAGATTGGTTATTAAAAATGGAAGAAAAATCAAGGCATGAATGTGTTATACATGCTCAACAAAATATGATGTTGATCAGGTAGGGGATTTGAGGGACTACTCAATCACCTATTTTTTCTGTCAGACTCCTTTTGTCGTTGTTGCCATTCCTTCATCCTTTTATCATGTTCTTTGGAGAGTTTGGCCTGCTCCTTTTTCAACTCATTCTCCTTTTTTCGCTGTAACTGGGCCTCTTCCTTTTTCTGCCTTTTCAATTCTCTTTCAATTTTAAGTTGCCCCTTCTTTTCTTTTTCTATTAACCTTTGCACTTTCCTTTCATCTGCCTGTTCCCTTTTCCTTGCCTTCAAATCTTCAATTTCTCTTTTTCTTGTCTCTTGTTCTTGAAGTAAATGCAAGTAGTCATCAGAGGTAAGTATTTGAGATTGCCTTCCAATTCTGATTGCATCATCATTTATCCGTACACGGGTGTGAACCTTCTCAATTGGCAGTTTTAAGAATTTGCTTACTGGTTTATATGCTTGGTTGTTCTCATCTTGGGTGCAGTTCACCTCTTGGTTCTCTTGAGTGGCTAAAAATTCATCAACTTCAAAATTTCCTTTATCTAAACCATGTGTATCTGAATTCATGGCATCTATTTGGTTTGCATCATGATCTTCCCACGCCAATGTGTCAGCATAATAGTGCACCACCTCGCTTGGAAGAGATGAGGGAGGAGATGGCATCGAAGCTGAAACTTCCTCATTGTTGAAATCAATTTGCATGCCCAGGTTAGCAGCCCCTTCTTTAATCCATTGAGGTGCACTGAATTGTGTTGGTAAACTCAAACTATCATCAATATCTACAGCTTCTTGTGTTTGGCTCACATGAGTTGTTGAACTAAGGTGATCATCTTCTTCATTAAGTGTTTGGGGCTGATGAAAATCTGTAGGCATGCCAAAACATGTAGACTCAACATGTTCTTCCCTTGTTTTTTGGTTTTCCTCATTACCTACCACATTTTTTGCAAGTTCTTCTAAACAACGTTGCACATCTGCATCTTCCACTCCCGCCATCCTCAATATGTTTTCAACAGCTGCCACCTCATCTTCTTCAACATCAAAGGCCTCACTTGGCCTCATATCATTGGAAAGGGCATTCTCATCAAGTGGCCATATACCTGTCCTCTGAAAACCTGCCTTGATATTTTCAGGTGTAAGTGCAAGTTGGAAAGCCTGACTACCAAGTTTTGCCAATTTTGTCCTCCTTATTTCAAGACCTGGGTTCCTTGCCATCCATTTAGACCTCACTGTTTTAAAGTAGTTCTTGAATGGAGAGAACACACTAACATCTAATGGCTGAAGCTTATGGCTGGTATGAGCTGGTAGAGTCACAAGGTCAATGCCTAAATTTCTAGCCTCTTGGATTGTGCCTAAAGCTACATGGCTTCCATGACCATCAAATATGAGAAGATGCCTATTTTTTGGTGAAACTCCACCAGAACAAATCTTGCAAAATGATGTAACTAATTCATAAAAAAATATTTTGTCATCCAAGCATGTGGTTGGGCTGCCATGCATGCTCCAGGTTCACATCCAGCTATGTAGTTCTTCAGTTGTCTCTTTGCTTTGAAAAGATAAAATCCAGGAATGCTTTGTCCTGCTACATTAACACAACATAATATGGTAATCCATTCCCTAATTTTTGACATAATGTGTGGAACACTTCTGCATCCCAACTTAGCAATGACACACATGCCACAATTTTTGCCTGCTTGAACACCAGTTTCATCACAGTTCCATATTTTGTTTGGCCCATATTGATTTGCAACATACATTTTTTGTAAGTTATCATAAAAAGCAACAACAATTCTTGGCCTTAACATGACTGCTCTATCTCGGTCAAGGCCTTCTGTAGTTCTTATTGTCAAGTCAGGATGACGTCTTCGGAATCCATACCACCATGACTTTCCTGGCAGGCCATCTTTGAATGGATTTGGTCTGCATTGGCACATGTGCGCTACATAGGCCTTTAGGTGAATGACTTCAAGACCATGGCCAAGTTCTGCCATATCTTTGCACCAGGTAACAATTTCTTTCTCTTCCTCATCTGTCAAAATAGTTGGAGGTCCCTTCTTCTTAGTGGTTCTTTTTCCATACAACCAATCAGTCACATTTGTACTAGGGATTCCCCACTTAGTTGTTGCTTTTCGCGTGGACATTCCATTTTCCTCTACATCCCTTAAGGCATTTTTCATGTCAGCTTCTGTCCATTGCCCTCTTATGTATACTTTCTTTGTTGTAGCAGTACTTCCAATTACTTCCACAGTTGGATTAGTAATGTTGAATTCAGGATCTTGGGCAGCTGTGATATTCTCATCAAAATAAAATTCCTTACCTCTTGATGGATGCCTCATTTTATTGGAAGATGTTCTTTTCTTACGTATCTTAGCTACATTAATGAAGGCAAAATTTTGTGCTTTGGCTCTTGACTGATTCTTCCTTTGATTGGCTGTGGTGGATTTTTGAGGTTGTTTCTCAGCAATGTTATCCTCATCAGACGAAATATTTGTAAACTGCACTCCCCTCTGCAAGTTGCTCCTTGTCTTTCTAACTGGTCTTTTGGCAGGCTGTTTTGCACGTGCCATTATGAAATGCAAGAAACTCTATTTTTTCAATTAAACCTCTGTCAGCATATTTGGTTACACTATTTAAATACATGTATATTTTTAGCAAAACTTACAGTATTCTTTTAATAAAACTGCTGTAATTTTTTTCTTTCCAAGAATCTGCAGGTTATCATTAAAACTGCAGTTATGAATAATGATGACAGATGATTAATTGAAAAAACATAGGATTTGTTGTAAATTTACTGAGGTTATCATTAAAATAGTTATGAATAATGATGAACTGCTCATTTGGAGATAGAATATAAACATTGTGGATTTCTAACAATAAAACAATTTATTGTTGATCATAAATCAAATCCAGTGTTGCTTATAAACTATCTAAATGAGCCATTATTGTTCATAACAATTTTAATGGTAAACTTTCTATTTTGAGATACAATTTTTTTACCAAAAAATATATGAAATAAACTTTTATATAATATGATAGTGAAACAACATGGAAGAGATTTCACCTGGCTAGTCAGCAGCCTTTGCACAACAAGAAAATGTAAATATCCAGCAGCAACAAGTTAGTGTTTGCACAACAAGATGTGAATCAATAGCTATATTCAAACTTTTTTTGAATAGGAAAGAAGTATATGACCCAGCTCTACTATTTATAGATTTTACTCAAAAAGTTGGATCCATGTTTGATCTGTGTGCTTGATTTCTATTGGCTGAGAGAGTTTGATATGGATTGGTAATTTAAATGAATCAATTTCTTTGTTATATTTGAAACTTTGGTTGATCCGTGCACTCAAATTCTATTGGGGGAGAGAGTTAGGTGGAGATGGAGTGGGAAATACATCACTTTGATTGTACAATTTTTAATTATATTTTTGAAATCTTGTTCAATCCTTCATTAATTGTGATTTTTTCTTGTAAATAGTGAGCCTTACAACACTTTTCTTGTTTGCAGGTGCTTGCATTTAATATAGAGGATGACATTGGAGGTTGGGAGATTTTGGATGAATAGAATTTAGATAGGGCAGATGTATGTACATAAAAATATAATATGATGTAAGCAAGTGGATTTAGTATTGAAAGAAAATATATTTATTATTGCACAAATAATTTTTTAACATTGTATATGTTGGAGCCTTAAAAAACTTAAATGGCACCAATAGTTGATGTTGAAATAACCTCTTTATATTAACATGTAATGTATTAACTTACAGATGTGCACTTTATTTAGTGAGAATGACATGTATTTACACTTAAATATTGAAATAATAATAACTAACAAAGTTCACAATAACTAAAGAAAATATGGACATATTTATGTCATTTTTCATTTAATCTTTGAGGAAATAAGTCTTTTGACCAATAGTTTAAATGTGGACCCCGGGCATTCTACTCATTTAAACTTGTGGGGTCCCTTCCCTATATGGTTTTTTTGTGTGCCATTTAAGCATTTGGGGTCTTATGGTTTTGTAGCAGGTGCACACCAAAGGAGATATTCAAATGTGTATGTTCAATTGCTCTTTTGAAATTGGTACAAATGTGGAGATTTGGGCATTCTACCATTTAAACCTGTGGTGGTTATGAGGTTTTGGTTGATCGGTGCTTGTAGTTTGTGCAATTTTTTAATAAGCATATGAATCATGTGTCAAACTATTTCAGAAATTTGGTCAGATGGAGTGTCATGGTCAGAGGTGTAGACACCCTAATTTCACATCTATCCTAAGTCAATTAATTCCCCTTCCTTATTTCCCACAAAAATACACTTCGAATTAATCAAATATAATTTGATTAATTATCCATTTCAAAATCTAAAAATAATCCAATCCTCACCACATGTCATTATTCTCCATGTTTTTCCACTATTGAATTAAAAATTCAAATTCAAATCCTCACCCACCATTCGTGGTCCCCACTCACCTAAAATCCTCCACTTATGAATTAAAAATATAATTCAAATCCTCACCCATTCTTCATGGTCCCCACTCACCTAATCTTGCCCACATTTTCAAACCACTCACCTAATCTTGCCCACATTTTCAAACCACTCACTTAATCTTGCCCACATTTTCAAACCATGATTACTTAAATTAATCTAAGCTAATCACTCCCTCAGGCTATAAATACAACCTTACCCCTCCCCTCTAAATAGACGGAGAATAAGCTTGCATGCCATATCTAAGTTCTTGCATCCTTTGAGCAAAGAACATCCTTTTGCCTCGTCCTAATGCCAAAATAGCCTCATAATCCTTTTTCCCATCTAGTGCAAAGTAAGAGGATTGTTGTTGTTGGAAGGCCATGCTCCGTCTTGAAGAAAAGCATCTACATATCACAAAATCAGGGCTCAATCCAAGTTTCCTAGCCCATTCTAAGGTTTTCTACGAAACGCGAAGGAGGAGGTACGATTATTGGTATTTTATTTCCTTGTTAGTAGTGTATTTTTCCTAGCTCACGAGGATATGCACAAATGGATTTGTTGAGAAACTTTGGAAACAATAAAAGCATAATGGGCAACAAATTTTAAGAGATTGAACTGTTAGTGTATTTGCGCTCTGGTTGCATAATCATGGAGCTGCAACGAGCTCGTAAATTGGTTGCAAATCATGCTCAAATTGGATTTCTGAAAAGGCCTTGGAAACCGTCGGTAATTGGAACTCGTCCACGTATCGCCAACCCTATTGTAAACGCTCACTAGTTCATCCAAGCATGGTCATCTTACTCTATCCTTGCATGTTTTAGCATTCCTAGTTTTCTTAATCATAAGGGAATTGTAAATAGATTTTTTTAAATAATGTTTAGGTGAATTAAATGGGATGGGTTATAGTATAGAAAATTGCACCTCTATTGGTACACATTAAGACCTTAACCATGAATGAAAACACTACTCTCCTTTACCATGTAATATGGATGGATAAAATACGATACCAATTTGGATATGGAAACCATGGGGTTGGCAGGATAAATGGGAAACATAGTAAAACTACTTTTTGTCGACTTTGTGTAATGTTAATAAAACATGTTTTCTTGGAGGCGCAAAACATCCCTATAAAACTCGAAATGAGAAAAGAAAACTTTAGCCGAGTCTTGTGGAGTGTTCAACCGAACCTTGAGTTGTTCTAGGATGTCCATTTTACCTTGTTTCGTAACGTGTCTAGGAGCCCAACAGGCTAGTTTACAACCTTAAACATCTCTGAAACAAAAAAAAATGTAGTTTGGTTCTGACCCGTTGTTTTGGCCCTAGGTGTCGAAACAAATTTTGGCTTTTGCATACCTCTAATATTTCTATAAGAAAATTTCTACAAACCCTCGCTTCATGAAAAATTCTTGTAAATTAGTTTTCCGATAGATTTTATAGGCCTTTGGTCGTTGGGCGACAAGATCACTTGAGTACAATTACGATAGGTAGCTTAAGAGAGACGAGTGCCTTTGTAATCATGTTTTCCAATGTATTGTTCCTTCAAATCCAAGTGTTTACCTATATATTAGGGGATAGGTAGTCACTTTTTTTGTGGTTTTTTGAGTTTGTAGATGGTTTTTGAACGTTGATTCTTGAGAAACTTGTCTAATTTTGACATTTTGGAAACTTGTGACTAATTGGTGAAAACTTTCATGTGAACTTATCCAAGCAAAATAACGATAGAGAAACCTTGTAAACGTGATCTCGCGACTATAGGGAACTTTCTTATGTCATTTTATTATTAAGAAATTGTTTGTGGAAAAATGGTGTTTATTATCTCTCCTCTCTTTTTCTCTCTCCTTAGCTTTGAAAATGAAATGAAATGGAAATTGTATTATCTTACTCTCCTTTAAAGTGTAATAAGTATAGTTTCATTAATGATTAGAAAATTGTAGGAATGTAAATCATGCTTGATTGTAGTTGGATGCCATGCCAATGGTTGTCACTGACCCATGCTCTAATGGTTGTTGCAGGTTGCAGGTAGCACGACAAGTAAGATAAATGAAGGAATTTGATGTTATAGTTGTACTTAATTTGTAAAATGCATAAAATGTTGAGATGTATTGTATTGTTGAATAATTGTAATTATTATCATTTTGAAAGGAGAAAATGAAAATAAAGTATAAGTAGTTATTCCATGCGTGTGCTAAAGTTTATTCGTAGTTATAATGGTGCATTGTAATGTGATTTAGAGTTGATAAAATAATCATTTACGACATTAATTATCTCTCTTATCTTTTAAACACTTAGAATATTGGATGAAACTTACCTTTCCTTAGTTGTCTAAATGAAATGAGTATATAACCCTTTCATCTTACCCTCATTTTTAGTTGAGTCTTGCTAAGCTTGAAAACCTCTATAGTGCTAAAAAGGGCTTAAAACTATCACAAGTTGTTTTCTTGTTTTGTTCTTGGGACAAGCCTTATTATACCATTTCCATAACTTGGGTACTATTGTGGGAGGAAATGACTACACTACTTGTACCCTATCTCTTTGGGTGGTAAAATGATCGCTATTCCTAGAGGTTGTAGCCCTAGCCCCCTCACGAACAAGTTATTTCTCTTTTGTGTGTATGGTCCTTGTACTCTTGTGGGTAGCCTAATTTTTTTAATATAATTGAGGATTTTTCACACTCAAATGATCTCATTAAGATATTTAAATGACACGAGTAAAACTTATGACCCAATTTCCTGCACATGAAACTATTGAGTTTGAACAATGTAAGCTCTAAACTATAGAAATGTACCCTTGGTAAGTAATATTGAAGTATCCTAGGTTGTGTGAATGTTGTGACAAAAGGATAATTTATGTCTCTAAGTTTTGCCTCGTAGTAGGGGGTATACCCCTTGAGTGTCAACGATGTCTTTAAGTATTGTAACTCCTACGAGGATCATTGGTAAATTACCCTTAGTGTATACTTATCTAACAATTGAGATAGGGTCATAGAAGGAATTTGAACTCCTTATATTATATTGAATGCCTCACGTGTGAAGTATATTTAAAATACTTGAGTTATTTAAGTAATTAAATGATGTGCCTTGTATGGGATAATACCCTTGGAATCTTGTTTCACTAAGTGAAGAAGTAGTGCTTTATGATTCATAGTTCTTCTAAAATGATGCCAACCTGAGACAAAAAGACAAAGAATGAAAATGTAATAAGAACAAGAGTAGATGTAATGAATTTTGGAATGATCGGGATGAATATCTCTTACACTTTGAATTATGCCAAGTCAACTAGAATGCTTAATATGGGCTTAAAGAAAATGGGACTAATGGAATACACCATAGGGGACCAACTTTTTAATAATGGGAAAACTTGTTATATTCAATGAATGAGCCATGTTTCATGATCATAATCAAGGTTTAAACAAAAATGTTAAATGACCAAATAATCAAAAAGGGAAAAGTGAATTAAATTATTCGTGTTTTGGTTGGGTTGCTAGTGTGGGCATTACAATACCCTTGGGGTGTCGGGCTATGTTTTATAAGTACCATGGAAGTTAATTACAGCTTAATAAATCTTTGTTGTGTAAATGTCAAGTTACTCCAAAGTAACCATTGAGTTATATGATCCCTTTGCAATTAGATAAACATACTAACTTAGTTGGAACCAACACAAGTTAAGTGATAAACGAAGCAAAAGAAATGTATCCTATAAATAATAAGGAAAGCTATAGAAGTGTATAAGGGAATCTACGAAGTCCAACTACTTCAACAACTAATTGAAATCTTTGTCCAAAAACACACAACCATTGCATGATTGTAACTAATTCAAATATGAACATAAATAAGTTGTTGCTATGAAAATGTGATAATGTGGAAGGTGCATACTCATGATGGGCATGTTGTAGTTGGGTAGTGGTTTTGTTCTTGTTGTTATGCTAGTTTGGATTTGTTGTGTATAGAGTGTCATTATTTAGTTTTCTTGTTCTTCGTGTGGGAGTGGTTGTCTTATGTGTTGTGAAGAAACCTCTTATGTTCATATGTGATGTCACTTAGTTGTTTCAAGAAATGAAAGTAGATAAAAATAAAAAAAAAACCCCGGTATTTTGGCCTTATGTTTGGATTCCACATGGGTGGGCACTACACTAACTTCTTGATAAGAACAATAAAGGAGGGACCTGGTGGTCGTGCTTGCTCGGTTCGGGTGAGCTTTCAAATCTATCTCGGATGAGGTGCCAGTGCACATAGCTCTGTTGGATAAATAAAATGATACAATGTGTGTGATGGGAGTTGAATATGAAAAGTATAAGAGGAACTATTATAGTTAGTTAGAAGGTTGTTGAGTGTTTTTTATGTTTGTTAGAAATTGGGGCATATAAACTAGCCCTATGAAACTTGTGGCTTCAATCCATTGTGAAAATGAATTGGGATCTAATAAAAGGGTGTAGAGTTACGGAAAAATAAGGCTCTTAAACAAATACTTGCGGATTTTAGTTGGTGGGTTGAGGCTCGCGGTTGTTTGGAGATGACCTTCCTTCTTGAATTTTTATAATAAATAAAATAGATGCCTGCTCTGGAATATATGGATGGTCTAGCTGGTTGTTGTGGTCGATGAGGTTGTTTTCTCATTTGTTGTAGGCTCTTGCAGTCTAGCTAAGTGATTGTGTAAAGTGAAAATGACTAGATTGACTATCTATATATAGGAATATTTGAGGGTATTATCGACGACAACATGGAGAATTATACCGCCGATAGCATTCTCCATGCGGCCGTGTGGTAGCATGCATGATACTTCAGGCAGTAGTGTGGAGAATGCTACTAGCCAATAACATTCTCTATCTACTAGTCAAGAACATATTCCATGCTACCTATCGGCAAAGATGGAGAATGTTACCAGCGGTAACATGGAGAATGTTACCGGTCAGCAGAATCGAGAATGCTATCGTCTGGTAGAATGGAGAATCTACCAGCTAGTAGCATGTAAGATACTATCAATTGGTAGTATACAAAATGTTAATGGTCGGTATCATTCTCCATGCTATTTACTAAGAGCATACAAAATGCTAACGACCGGTCTAAGCATTCTCCATGCTAAGCTAGTAGGACTAGTAGCATCATGCATGCCACCTGGATAGTAGTATGCATAATTCTACTGGTGCAACCACTTAAACCATTTCCCTAAATGTTGTAAAAAAAATTCCATCCTCACGAATTAAATTATCCCGTGATTCGCCATACTTTCAAAACTAGTTTTTCAAAATTCACCAAATATTTTCTACAATGTTTTTGGAGGGACCCTTAAAATTTACCTTGCTACATGGCTCTCTTCTCACCTGATTACAACCACTCTATGCCTAATATATGTCTATCTCGTTAGGTTGTGGAGATAAATATCTTCACTAGAGCATGCGTTACAAAGTTGCTGGAATATACAAAGCAACCATCATCGAGTAAGGGGGAACTGACATCGGTTACCCAGGACCGGCATCGGTCAGGCAGGACCGACATCGGTTAGAGCAAGTAGGAAACGGCCATAGTTAAGGCTAACCGTATTTTTTTACCTATGCGGTGATGTTTTAATTAACTCTCGGGAATTAAATCTATCTTTAGCATTAAAGTAGATTTATTGGATGTAATCGCATGGTAAAGTGCCCTAAGTTTATATATGCCTATATAAGCATGAAAGTTAGGGTTTAGAAGGAGAGTTAAGAGAAGGATTGAATTAGATCCTTGATTCTCCTAGATTGTGAGGATGAAGAAGAAGAAGAGAAAGAAATAATAGGTTACATGAAGACAAGTCTCCATGGGGAGAAGCTGAACAGAAGGAAAGTGCAGGTACACTAGTTGGTGAGAAGATGGCATTGTATTTCCTTTGTATTGTTTAGTCTCATGTAATGGATTGCATAGTATGCAAAGCACTTAGGGTTTCTTCTTGTTAGATCCATAGGTTGTTGTGAGATATTGTTATTTCTCATTCTTGTAGATCCACATGTAGTGAGATATTTTATTGCAGATCCATGTGATCAAGCTTAGTTACACAGTGGCAGATGCAGGGTAGCTTCAGGTATGTGAGATCTAGTGGTGTTTCAGAGGCATGGTTGTAGTGCACTCAGGTAGATCTGGTTAGAGATCTGGAGGAGACACAAGTGGTGGTATGGAGGCACGGTTCAGTGTACTCAGGTAGATCCGGCTGGAGGTCTGGGAGGAGGAGATACTCTTGTAGAGATACATGTACTCTTGTGCAGAAGAGTTGGTTTGTAATCTCTTGTTATGTTATATATATGAGATCTCTATCTTTGGTGGACGTAGCCCACATTGGGTGAACCACGGTACATGCTTGTTATGTGTGTGTACTTTTGTGTGATTTGGATTATTCTAGTTTATACTTCCACTGCTTTGTAGATTTTGTGGGGATTATTAGATCCGTATTTGCATGTTTGAATTTGATATTCTATAGTTGCAAATGTTTCCATGTAGACCCATCCCCAACAACTGGTATCAGAGCGATGGCTTTAGTTTTCAGAGAAAGGGTTTGCTTCATGGTTTTGTTAGTAGTTATTACTGACATGTATGAGAGCAGGGTTTATTTTTCCTGATGTGAAAATCACAGGAAGAGATTAAATCTCAAGTGGGAGCTGGAAGTGTAAGGTTGTTGGAGAACACAGTGACTAGCATTGATTAAGTGGCAACCAACGTTGGTAGTGTGAGACCGTGGTCGGTTATTGAGGACCGTGGTCGATTCTGGAGGTGTGACGTGGTCGATTCTTCGAGCAACTTGGTTATAAATAGAAAATCACATATCTGAAGAAATGAAGAGATGCATGGAATGTATCTTGTTTGTTGAGGTGTCCCTGGTTCTTGGAGGCACAAGCATGTTGGTCAGATTGCAGATCCGGATTATTGAGGTATGCATTCTTGGTGTAGTTAGATGCACGGGCTTCAGTAGAGAGGCAGTAGACAGACAGAACAAAGACGGGGCTTCCATCAGAGAAGCATGTACTTCAGTTGAAGATGCAGTTGAGTATCTTGGTGCTGGTAAGGTGATGTATTTCATCTTGATGCAATTTATTGCATGGATTTGTTGTATTGTTTTTGTACGAGATTTGGATGCTTCTTGAAATGACTGGCTCAACTCAACTATCGGCTTCGGTCAAGTAGGCACCTGGTGTGGTGTGTTATGCCAAATTGTGTGGCATTGGGTTCATTCCAATAAGCATTGACATCGGTCTAAGAACTGAGGTCGGTCACAGAGGAACCAATACTAGTCAGCTAACCATGGTTGGTTAGGGGATGACCGTGGTTGGTCTTTGTGGCAACTTATCTGTACAGGGTTTTTGCAGCAAGAGAGGGCAGATGGTTCTTTTTCCTAGTTTGGAGGATCGAGTTTCTTGCACAGAGTGTACATGGTAGAGACGGTGTAGATCACTTCATGGTTTGGATCAGAAAGAGGATGGAGTTGGCTCGGTTAGTCCATTGAGACTTTGAGTCAGGTATCTCTATATGGTTCATGTTTTATTTCTTTCGTTTGGAGAAACTGATATTATGTTTGGATTGTGTGCACAAATTTACACCATGGTTTCTTGGTGTTGTTTGAATTTTATTTCCCGGTTGTGTGGAATCTTGAGGACAAGGGTTTCTAGTCTAAGGATGAGATCCTCAATGAAAAGTCATGGTTAGACACAGTTTGCAGTAACAAGAGATGTTGAGTACATACGGATGGAAAGAAGGTGATTCACCTACTTCACAAGAAGTCCAAACTTATGTGATGTAGAAGTATTCTCAGAGAAGAAAGGGAATCAATTTTATAGTTCTTTCATCTGGTTTTATTTCTCACTGACATATTAGCTTTTGAGCTTGGTGTTAGAGGCAGTGCAGGGAATTTCATGTTCAGTGGGAGCAAGCCATGGTTGTTGGCATTGCAGGATTGGATACATGATGCACATGCAGAGTGAGGGGAGATTGCTACTATTCAAAGTGGTAGAGGCACTAGTTGGTTTTGGAGGACAGTCACGGATTTGCAGGTATATTGAGTTTATTGCTTTGTGATGTCACTTCTAGTTTATTTTGTGGTGCCTGATATCCCTACAATTGATGGTTAGATTCAGCTTGGGTGAAGATGATAGAGAAATTTTTCAGAGTTTTAAGGGTTAAAGGAGAAAATATGACTATTACAGAGACCGGTGTCGGTTAAGATTAACGTGGTCGGTCATCTGGTAACCGTGGTTGGTCAGGAAGTGACCGTGTTGGTTAGGGGAAACCATGTGGTCGGTTTGGTCACAAGTTTAACAATAGTGTTTATTTACCATTTTTAGATGGTGCCCTTGTTTTGCTTTCATCTTGGTTGATTGTGCAGAGTATGTTGATGACATGTATGTTGGTATTTGCACTATTTATTAGTAGCATGGTTTAGCATGGTTATTTGTTATTGACATTGATGAGCACAAGATTTATATTCGGCTTTTGGAGTTAGTCGGTGATAGACTTGGAACTTCTAGAGAGCTGGTGATATGGATGGATGTATAGGTGAGTTTATACATGTGGATAGATTCAATTTTGTGAGTCTATGATGATGTAAATGTTTGATTTGCACATGGATGCCTATGAGCATAGTTTATATGCCTTGAGCATGAATAGGGGATGTTTGTATTTCCTATTATTACTATGTTACTCCTTGATAGGAATGTTATCTACAGATGGTTGTCTTGGACATGCTAGTTGTTTATGCAGAGTTGGATTTACAGATTGCATTGTTTGGATTCTATTGAGTTATGCAGGTTTGTGGATTGATCACCCACTGTTATAGGTAGAACTCATGTGGGTTGTCTTTACCCAGGATCTTGTTTTTCTTTCACATATTCTAGTTTGACTTGTCTTGGTTAGTTGCATTGGTGGTTGCATGGAGACATGGATAGATGGATGGAGAACATGGTTGGTTTTACAGG